>RJWJ010004554.1:0-75038 GCA_004363605.1 Indri indri
AAAACTGAGGCTTGGGAAGTTGCATGCCCTGGATCCCATAGCTCCTGAGGAACAGAGCTGAGATCTAGTCCCAGTCTGCTTTTTTTTTTAATGAGACAGGGTGTCACTCTGTCACCCGGGCTAGAGCGCAGTGGTGTCATCATAGCTCACGGCAACCTCAAACTCCTGGGCTCAAGTGATCCTCCTGCCTCAGCCTCCCGAGTAGCTGGAACTACAGACATGGCACCATCGTGCTCAGCTAAGTCTATTTTTTGTAGAGACGGAATCTCACTCTTGCTCAGCCTGGTCTTGAACTCCTGGCCTCAAGTGATCCTCCCACCTCAGCCTCCAAAGTGCTGGGATTGCAGACGTGAGCCACTACACCAGCCCCAGTCTGCTTTTCTTTCTTTCTTTCTTTCCTTTTTTAATATTTTTGACATATCCAAAGACAAAAGTTAATATTTATAAAAGAAAAAGGACTCCCACGAATCAACTTCTTTTTCTTAATTTCAAAGTATTATGGGTTACAAATGTTTTTGGTTACATGGATCACTTTTGTAATGCTTGAGTCAGGGTTAAAAGTGTGCCCATCACCCAGATTGTGTTCATTGTACCTGTTAGGTAGGTTTCTGCCCATCCCCTCCTCTCCCTCCCCCCAGCTGGATTTCCTTTGAGATTTACTTCCCTCTATGAACATGTGAGCTCACCAGTTAGTTTCAATTTAATAGTGAGTACATGTGGTGTTTGCCCATTCTTTAGATACTTCACTTAGGATAATGGTCTCCAGTTGCATCCAAATTGTTGCAAAAGGCATTAAGTCACCCTTCGTCATGGCTGAGTAGTATTCCATGGTACACAACATATGCCACATTTTGTTAATCCATTCATGAATTGATGGGCAAATCAAAACCACAATGAGATAGCACCTTACCCCAGTCAGAATGGCTTTTATCAAAAAGTCCAAAACCAATAGATGCTGGTGTGGATGCAGAGAGAAAGGAACACTTATACACTGTTGGTGGGACTGCAAACTAGTACGACCTCTATGGAAAACAGTACGAGGATTCCTTAAAGAACTGAAAGTAGATCTTCCATTCGATCCAGCAATCCCACTATTGGGTATTTACCCAAAGGAAAAGAAGTCATTTTACCAAAAAGGCACCTGCACTCAAATGTTTATTACAGCACAATTCACAAGCGCAAAGATGTGGAATCAACCCAGTCTGCTTTTCTAAGAAGCATCTACTGTCACTCACCACTGGGCCTTTTCACAGGACTCAGAGAGTGGGCACGCATGCAGATTGGCAGAGTCAGCACTCAGCAAATATCTGAATGACTGGCAAGTACCAATCACTTGCAGGGGTGGGGATGGCCTAACCCCTAGCTGCATCAAAAACATTATGCTTTGCATTATTGGCGAGGTCTGAGAAGCTGAATGCTCCTCATTGAAAGCGAGTTGTATTAGTTGCCTGAGGCTGCTGTAACAAAGTGTTTTAAGACAATGGAAATATATATTGTCGCACCATTCTGGAGGCTACAAGTCCAAAATCAAGGTATAGGCAGGGCCACGCTCTCTACAGCAACCCTGAGGGAGAGTCTGGTGGGTGCCAGCAACCCTTGGCGGTCCTTGGCTTGCAGATGCACCACTCACATGGCCTCTGTGCATGTCTGTCACTGTGTCCAAATTTGTCCTTTTGTAAGAACACCAGTCCTACTGGATTAAGGCCCACCCTAATGATTTCATTTTAACTTGATTACCCTGTAAGGAACCTATTTCCAAAGAAGGTTAGTCTCTGAGGTAGGGAGGTTAGAACTTCAACACATCTTTTGGGGAGGACATGATTCAAGCCATAACACACCTCAAAGTTCAACCTGGATTAATCTCCTGCCTGCCGCTGGCTTCCACTGATCCCTGACCTGAGAATAATGATACCTAGAGTCTCCCTGTGCTGGAGATTGCCTGGAACACCCCCGTCCCCAGCCCCAAGCCTCACCCTACCCAAGTTCCACCTCCACTGTGTTGCCCTGAGATTGCTGTTGGGTGCCAAGAGGCCTCTCTGCAGGCCACTCGCCAAGGTCACTTTTGTTCCCACTTGCTAACAGCATCTGGCGGCTCCGCGCTAACAGCCCGGTGCCTCTCTGTCATAATCAGTGTTTTGTCTGCCGCTTCCAGGTGGGCATTTACAGGCAGCTGGGGACAGTCAGCCATTTCCCCAAAAGCTATTGTGTGCTTACGAAGAAAAACTTAAGTCTTTTTAATTAACCACCATCCCTCAACGTGGAAGCCGAAAGCAAGCGTATCCACTTTACCTCACTTCACCCCGCAGATGTTCCCCTGAGGTAAGGGGGTGCAGGCAAACCTCATAAAAATACGGTAGAGCTTGTACTACATTTCCAAGCACTTTCCCATCTGCAACGTCTTGGAAATAAGCAGCGGGGGGAAGAAGCCCTTTGGGGCAGATGGGGAAACCGAGGCCAATCCCTGCGGTTAAATAATTGGTAAGTGGTCTCTTGGTCCAGGCTTCATTCTGTTCTGTCACATCTCTTGTGTTCACAAGGTCAAGAGAAAACTCATTATTTAAACAAATTCTGGGCAAGGATGACAACTAACTTCCAGCATGGCCCCTGTTCTTCCAGCCACGCTGAGCTTTTGTTTAGAGGAATGCACTAAGTCTCTTTGTGCCCCGGGACCTTTGCACTTGCTATTCCTGCTACCTGGAACACTCCTCCCTCCAGTATTCTCCCTTCGAGTTTCAGGTCACGAGTCAAAGCCTCCGAGAGGCATTTCTTAGTGCTTCTGGCTGGGTCGCCTCTCCCATCTCACAGCCTCATAGAACCTTCCACTCCTCCAGACATGTGTCACAACTGAAGTTAGTTGATTCTTCATGTGATTATATGTTTAACAGCATCTTCCCTAGTAGACTAAGGGCAGGAATCAAGGATGTTGTGTTCATTACTAATCCCCAGTGCCCTAATCCCCACCAGCGCTGTGGCTGGCTTATGGCTCAATAAGCATCTGTCAAATGAATGAATGAAGGTCATCACCTCCATCACCTCTGCCCCCCAGGAGAGCCATCTCCTCCTCTGTACCATGCCCCATCCCCCAGGTCTCTGAGATAACTAGACTATACCTAAGGGAACGATACCTTCAAACGAAATGATTAAGACACTCACATAATACATGGCCTATGTACTGAAAAAAAAAATGCTTAAAATTAGGACCAGCAGATAATTGGTGACACAGAAGGGCTGTAATTTATCACATGTTAATTTGGGTTCTAATTATTGTTTTATTTGTCTCCTCTTCCAGACCTTCCTTGAGGAGAGTGACCCCATCTTACTCCTCCAGGACAAGCACAGACAACAAATTGTTTGCGAAATGAACTAATGGATGCATAAACACACCCAGTAGTGAAAGCAGAAAATACTTTGTAATACAAGCAAGCATTGCCCAATAAGTGGCCTTGGTAAGATAAAGGTGTTGTTTTTTTTCTTAATATCAGAATTTTTTTCAGTAAGAGATCACCTGGAAACCTGTTAGAATGAGGAATTTTCTACTCTGTTCTCCAAGAAGACTTTCTCATAGCCTCACAACTCCGGGATCCTCGTGGCCTATATTTCCATTCTGACGGGTCATGAAACACTGGCAGTGTATTAAACTTAGAACTCACATCAGAAGTGGAAATATGCACTCTCTGAGGACTTAACCATTATCCCTGGCCAAAACTGCTCGTGATATTTAGGAAGAAACACAGTAGCCAAAGGTAGTGGTAACATGGGGTCTTGGAAAGAGGAGAAACTTAGAAGTCAGGTTGGCCTGGCTCTTCCAAGGGCCGATGCTCCCCTGACTTTATTCAGCCTAGAATCCCAGGGGTGTCAGGGAGGTGGAGTAGCTTGTCCACAGGCAGATTCTGACTCTCTAGGTCTAAAGTGGGGCCTGGTACTCTGCATTTCCAACTAGCTCCCATGCAATGCCAATGCTGCTTGAACCAGGGACCACCCTTTAAGAAACAACAATCTAGAGCCTATCGCTTAACTACTCAAACATCAACGTCCTCACCTGTAAGATGGGGTCTAACCCATCTATGTGAGAGGCTGTGGTGGTGTTGAATTGTGATCACCTGTGAACACCACCCTGATTTCCTCTCCCTCCACTTTGGTGGGAGGAGAGTTCAGGTTTGTAAATTCTAGAAGGAACCTTTGGGGAATTCTATTTTCCTTACCTCTTTTCCAGGGTGGTGGATTTAATAGAAAGGTCTTCCTCTCGGAAACCTCCCATCCCCAAAGCAGCAAGGAGTCTCCTTCGGGTAAATGGCATAATGCTCTTCAGGTCCCAGTGGTCACTGCTGCTCTCTCAAGGACACTGCTCAATAGTAGATGTCACCTGTGCTAAAATATGACAAACAAGGGAAGGAATAAGGAGGCTGAAAACCTCCTAAGCAGGCAATCAAGCTTAATTCCAAGCTTATTATTTCACATGCATAGCATTCTCAGGCTGGAGACTTTGCATTGTGTTTTACACCATGTAAACAATTAGGGCCGGCATTTCTAAAGGGAGGAAGCCAAGGAAGAAAAAAACCAGGACTGGACTGTGAATGAGGTTTGGGGATAATGATCGGCTCCTTGGCTGGCCAGGCAAGACCACCCGTGATATGACCTCCACCAGATTCTCTGGCTCTCACCACCTCACCACGGCCCCATCTCACCATGCTCATCATGCCATGCTACTTCCGTGCTCTGAACAATCTTCCTACCCCCACCCTACCCCAGGGCCTTTGCACACACCATTCCTGCCACCTTTAATGTTCTTCCCCACTTGTCCAGCATACAAACACTAGACCATCTTTCAAGACTTCCCTCAAGCACCACTTTACCTATGAAGTCTTCCCTGACTCCCCAACATGAGATGACCCCTCCCCACTCTGGCCTGCCCCACCCTACCCCCTATGCATTGCCATAGCTTGTACTTATTTATAATCTGTTTATATGTCTGTTTCTGGATCCTAGACTGAGCTCCCTGAAGTGGTCACCATGTCCTCTGTTTATCTGTATCTGCAGAGGCCACATCTCTGCCTTAGCATGTCTTAATGTTTTTGAATGAATCAATGAATCTCTCTTTGCAGCAACCTAATCCTATCACTGCCCTGATCCTACCTAGACTGTGAGTTCCTCGAAGACAGGTCCTGGGCCCTACATCATCAGCCCCTGTTGATGCTCAGTAAATATTTGTTTAATGAGTATGAGTTGCTTTGGATCAATGGCAGATAAGCCACCTTCAGAATACAAAGGATAAATGCACGATGATAAAGATTTTAAAAGGCTGTCAAGCCCATGTGTTGATTTATGGAGCAAATTAAAACGACAGCGTCAACACTTCCAGCCCTGCCAAATCGGTTTCAGCAATTATGTGTACCCAGGGCAGGGCGCAGCTGTTTGTGAGATGTGACACCACAGAGGTCTCCCTTGGTTTGCTCAAAGGTCTTCAAGATATTTTTAGTTGACAAACAACCATGTGTCACTCATCAGACATCCCATTAAACCAAATTGTACAACTTGTTAGACAGTTTCCCATATTAATTGTGAAGGCTCTGGTGTGACTTCAGTCTCACCAGGTGCTGAGCCTACCCCAAAGCCAGAGACAGTGTACACGTGGGCTTGAAAAAGACTAACCCCATGGCTTCACTGACCACCCACAGTCTTGTTCTGCCCATGTCAGTGTGATTTTGCACCAACTTCCACAGGGAATTAGCAGCATGGTACCTATTATATAATCAGCAAATTCTCTATCCCAGAACTCTTGAAAATATCTAATGGTATGAGAAATAGCTAAGCTCTCTTGCCACAAAGTATATTTAGAAGTTTTATCAAGAGAGATTGCATAGTACACATCAAATATTACATGTGTGAGATGCATATAGACACCGGTAGTTCTGGGCCACCAATAACGCTGTGGATACCTCATCTCTGAGCCGACGGGAGGAGGCTTTGGAAAGACACGTATAGGTATGGCATTTTAAAGCAAATCTCACAGGTATCTAGAGATTCTGGAAGGTCACTTCATGAGCTGACATGCTGACTTTGTAGTATCCAAGGCTCAAGCGAGGTAAAATTTCATCCCGGAATGAGGCTCCCCTTGTCACAGAGTCCTCAAATGTGGGAGAAGAGCAGAAAATAACTCATGGCCCTCCCAACAGAGCTCCCCGACCCTGACTGCCCCAGCCCCAAGGTCTCCCCAAGAACAGACTCTCCCTCCTGCCTTCTGGAGTAAATATTTTTAAACGTGATAGCTGGACTTCATACAAGCAGAAATCAGTTGTAAAATATAGTGGGGAAAAAATATAGTAGAAAGCAGAACCACATTCAAAATACCCACAGCAATTATAATGCATCTAAAAATACACTTAACAAGAAAAATACAAGCGCTTTCTATGAAAATGTACTAAAAGGCATATTCAAAAGACCTAAAATGAGAGATTATATTCTTGGATGTGAAGATACACACTGTATATTTCTTTACTCCTCCCCAAATTAATTCATGAATATAATGCTATTTCAATCAGAATCCCAACAGTAATTATTTTAACTTTAACAAATTGATAATTAAGGTCACTTGGAAAACAGACGTGCAAGAATAGTGAAGACTTATGTAAAAGAATAATACAGAAGGGAATTTTGGAGAGCAAGTTCTAGATATTGAAATTTATATTAATTGAAAATAATTAAAGGGGTTTGCATAGGATTGGGTCAGGGTATAGCATCACCTAAAATAGCTCATGGGGGACGACTAAGACGCAGAGACTAAGGGGACCCAGGAGGCCAAACAAGAAGTCAGAGGGAAATGGAAACCTGGGATTTACAGAGAAGATCGCTGCATGTTATCAAATGCCTCTTGGCCCATTTACATATGTGACAGAGGGGGAAAAAAAAAAACATGTAAGTATGCACAGACACTCCTTATCCCTCATCTTTAATGAGAGAGAGAGGGACAAAGGGAGAGAGAGAGAGAGAATGGTACCAGCAAAGATACAGCCATAGATCAATACAACAGAAGGGAGTACAAAAGACACCTGTTACATACGATAATTTAGTTGAAAGTTGCTTTTCAAATCAATGGGAAATAGACTATTTAATAAAGGGTATTGGAGAAATTGGCTATCTTTTGGAAAGATAAATAAATGATTAATAGATACAAACAGACATACATACATTATGATCCCTATCTTACTCCACACATAAAAATAAAATTTCAATGGATTAAAAATATAGTTGTAAAATCACTAGAAAGAAATATAGGAGAATTATTATGACTTACGGTAAAAAGCATTTTTAAAAAAAAATGTTATGGAAAACCCAGCAGCTATTAAAGGGGGGATGGGAATTGATAAATCTGACTACATCAAAACTTAAACCCTCTCCATGTTAAAAAAAAATGGAGATAAAGAGGATATATTTATTTACAACTTGAAAAGTTTAAATATCTATAATATGTTGAAAGCGCCCACCAATAAACAATAAAAAGACAATCACTCAACTTTAAATGAGTCAAATTTTTAAGTAGGCCATTCACGAAAGAAGAAAAAGAAATAGCCTACAAACTTACAAGAAGATTGTCAATCTCTTTAGCGATTAAATAAATATACACAAAAGCAATATTTTCTCTGTAGGAATGAAAATACATTGGCAACAAGCATGTGGGAACACAGTACTCTTATCCATGCAGAGTGGAAGTTGAAACTGATGCAACATTTTGAAGGGCAATTGTCTGTTATCTACTAAAGAATGCATTTCTTTACCCTGCATTTTGTTTCTAAGAATTTCTTATTCAAAAAGATTCCCTCATATACTCAGATATACAGTGCCACTCAGTTCGTAAATAGTGAAAATTGGGATTTTTTTTCTTGAATCAATTGTGGTAAAAATCATATATTCTTTAGCCTGTAGAAAGGATGAGTTAGATCTAAGTAAACTTATATGAACAGATGTCCATAACATGAATATATACTGTCTGGCACTTCCAATTTAAACTCAAGACTGTTGCCTTTCTACATAACCACTTCTATATTACACTTGTATCTTCTCGAAGAATAATGGTTCTCAAGATGTTGATGATCGAATTTGAAAATATTATAATTATTCATTTGCTTTAGCCCACATTACATACGTAACAATTTCATAATAACAATGTTACTATGACCATCACCAATGTAAGTAAAAAGGAATTGTTTTTGCATTTGATCTTCTTAGTGTGCTCCCATTTTTATAGTTGAGCTGTAATTACATTACTATTCTCTTTCCTTTTTTTTTTTTTTTTTTTTGTTCTGCAAGTAACTATGTATTTAATTCTCACCACAAGTCATTATGTTGATGTCTTTCTAATTGTTTGGGTCATCCGAAGCTCATTTTCTAGTAGATTCCTCTTGAAAGTCTCAAGGGAACTATGTTCTCTGAGTTCTTGCATACAAGCAATAGTTTCTTCCCTTTGACACTCCAATGTCAGAGTTGATGGACATGAAATCTTTGGCTTACATGTTCTTTCCTCAAGTATATTAAATATGTCAATTTTTTCCTCCTGTAATGAAACATCACTTTCTAAAACTCTCAAGATGTTCTCATTTTATTTTCCTTTAAAATCACTAGTTCTTTATGCCTAGATGCCCAAAGGATTTTTTTTTTTTCCTTTATGGTCCAGTAATCTTACTAGACTATGTCTTGGACTTGGTTGTTTTGTGTCAATATCTCAGGACCAGAATGTGCTGAGTTTCAAATCATATATTATTTCAGGAAAGTTTTCTTGAATTATAGTTTTGCTTTTTTTTTTTTTTTTTTTTTTTTTTTTTTTTTTTTTTTTTTTTTTTTTTTTTTTTTTTTTTTTTTTTTTTTTTTTTTTTTTTTTTTTTTTTTTTTTTTTTTTTTTTTTTTTTTTTTTTTTTTTTTTTTTTTTTTTTTTTTTTTTTTTTTTTTTTTTTTTTTTTTTTTTTTTTTTTTTTTTTTTTTTTGCTTTGTGGTTTTTTTTTCCTTCGGAGACTCCTATTGTCTATATGTTGGATTGTCTTAACTTATCTTCAATGTTTCTACTTTCATTTTCTTCTACTTTCATTTCTATGTTATTGTTTAATCTTTTTCTCCTTTTTATTCTCTATTTCTATCAAGACATTTATGTTGTTTTCTTTCTCTTTGAGTCCTTCCAGCTTTGTTTTTTTGTTTGTTTGGTTTTTTTTGTTTGTTTGTTTTAGTGTATAATTCTCTCCTGAGTTCTGTCACTTGGGTTTTGAATGTTTCTAATTCTGATTTATGGTATTCCTTCATATCTCATATCATAATGCATGATGCATGCATTTGAAATGGAAGGTTACACTTCTGTTTTGTGGCGTGTCTCTTTGTCTGTAGAGATGCTATCCTTATTCTCTTGTTCTCTTATAACAACTTTATATTGGATTTGGTCTCAATTCTTTTCTATGGCTCATTTTCATGGGAAATGAATCGTCCTGAACTTGGAGGAGGCATTGTTTGGAAGTTAGAATCGCTAACTTTAAAGGGCTTCTCTTGTTTTTGTGTGGTTGACTTGCTTTCTGGGATTTCCCAGCGCTGCTCTCTCCTCCTGCTTTTATCTTGCTTTTATCTTCCTTTGTCCCTGCTGTCCCTGCCTGGTTCAGTTTTGAGACCACAATTGGCAGTTTCTCATGGGGGTGGGATCCTATCCTCGAAGGAAGTGTTGGATGGTTAGCTTTAAGAGCCCAGTGCAGTGGGGTGGCCCTATTGCTCCCTTTGTGCTCTTCCGTAATGGCTTGAGCAAAATTTCTCCATGTTTTAGCTGGATTCTCAAGTCTGCCTGCCATGCTTTCCAGCCAATATTGGCTGATTTGGGCTTCCCCTGTTCTCAGGTTTGTCAAAGACTCCGTTTCTTCCCTCCCCTTCCTCCCGCACAAATGTTGACATCATGCAGATCTTGTGGCTGCAGTAACTTTTTCCCCCACCCACTTGTATTTTGGGGTTTATGAGGACACCTTATTACCTAATTTTGTTATATATGGTGTCCATGTGCTTTTGGTTTTGTTCTCTAGTTGCTTCATCTGTTTTTTTAGGGATCTAAGGAGATTTAAAAACTATGCTATGGGCATTGACTTTTTACTGTGTAAACTTGTGTCATCTTTTAGTGTTTCACCACAGTGAAGCATTACTTTTTATAATTTAGGTCCATATTGATACATCACTTCTCCAGCAAAGCTACCTATCAATCTACCCCATCCCAATACCAGACATCATCACTATAACCCTTGTTGTAATGTCTCACAGCTCTTCGTAGCCTTCATTCACTCCACGACTCCCAGTTCATAATTATAAAAGTGTGTGATTGTTTTGCAGTTGGGGAAACTGGAGCTTGAGAAGCCAAGATAATTTTCCCAAAGAAATAGAACTGTTCAAAGTCAGGAAACTAGCCCTGGTCTGTCCAACACCAGGGCCCCGCTCTCCTGTTTGGTGCATTTGCCCCTCGAGAGCCACAGGTGACTCTCTGAAGTCTGCAGTGGGGCAGACATGAGAGTGAGGGAGCCTGATGCACGGTGTAGCCAGAGGCTGCAGAGAAAATATTTCCCCAGCTGACAGCCGGGACCTGTGTGCTCAGCACAGAGGCGAGTCCATCTGATACAGGAGGCAGAAGTGTGCAATATTTGAAAGCACAGCCTGGGGAGCAGGAACACTTGGGTTCAAATTCTGGCTGTGCCACTTAATAAGCCTTGGAAAAATTACCCACTCTCTCTGTGCCTCAGTCTTCTCATCTACAGAATGGGGGGAATAAGCTATTTCATAGATATAAAAAAATGCTCAACATCTCTAACCATTAGAGAAATGCAAATCAAAACCACAATGAGAAATCACCTAACCCCTGGCTCCAGCACTTCCCGGAGGGCTGCCGGGCCCTCAGCAATTTGTCCAGCCTTATCCCGATGTGGCAAAATGGGAGTGACAAAGTCAACCTCACGGGATGGAAAGAGGCGAGGGTGTGAGCAGACTGGCACCATTTCTGGCCCAGAGGGACACTCGCACGGCGTCCCAGGCCTCCTCCTGTCTTCACACAGGTTTTTCTAGAAGCAGACCTGGGCACAGGGACTTCAATGCAAGTAGTTTGTTTAGGAAAGTGATTCCCGAGAAGAGCAGCCGGGGAGTGGGCAAGTGAGAGAGCAAGGGGAGGAACAGTCACACGCCGGGTACGCTGTGGGCTCCTGGGCTCGGTCCCACAGGTGACCACAGGGACACGGTGTGGAGCCCCCTCTCCCACCCCTGCCGAGGATGAAGACCCCCCAATCTTATCCCTCACCAGCAGAGGACTACCCCTGCGGGCATCGACTCCCCAGCTCTTCCTGCTCCCCTCGGGAGGGTCGTCAGGTGCCTGCGGCCGGAAGCCACCGTGTGCTGAGAAGAGTGAGTGTCAAGGGAACGAGGACACCTCTCAGATCCAGTCACCGAGGACAGGTCCTAAGATCCACCAACCTCCCCCTTTTCTCCTAGCATCTCGAGGATGGGGTTCACGGATAGAGCTGACAGCCTGAGCTGCCATCCGATCCAGAACGGTGTTTGGCAACTTAAATAAAATATACACTGAAAATGTAAATGGCGGTGGCAGGTACCTGATATGGACTAACGTGCTTTGCGCAGAGAACAGCCCCCGCCCTCCCCCCACTGGGAAGCTCTGGCTCATCCATCGACCTGCCGCTGCCGCGTCCTACCCGGACCCAGAACACTGGGGACAGGCAGGCACACACCGACCGCAAGAGCAACCTCCAGTTATGCAGGGCCGACTGCTCTGTCCAGAGCTACTGCGCACATGATCTGCTTTAGGCTGTGCGAGCCCACGCTAGAAAAAACTGACAGGGGAGGTGAGGGAACCTGCCCGAGGCCATTCAGCCCACAGTGGCCGACCTGAGGTTTAAACAAAAGCCATTTCCTTCCAAAGCCCCAGCTCCTCACCTGAGAAGTGACCAAGAGGTGACCCTCAGTCAGAGAGGGTCATACTTCAGTGCAGTATGGCTTTTTCTTTTCTTTCTTTTTTTTTTTTTTTAGAAACAGGCTTTCACTCTGTCGCCCAGGCTGGAGCACTGGGACTACAGACGTGAGCCACCGCGCCCTGCCTAGCGTGGTTCTTCATACAAAGGAGGGCGAGGTGCTCAGGCTGGAGTCCACGATCACACGCCCTCTCCCACCTGGTCCCGTCTGCTGTCACTGCACCCACTGTGGCCCTATTTGATATTTCCACCTAAACACGTCTTCGGTTTGTCTGAACGGCTGTGTTAACGTTGTTGGAGTGAGGCCCAGAGCAGGGGAGAATGTGCCTGTTCGTCCCCGACCCAAAACCCACTCAGCCCTGCCCCAGGACCCCTGAGAACCCAGCTTTGAGAAACGGGGTTGGGAGGCGCAGCCGAACACCCCACAAGTGTCCTGCTTTTCAGTGTGTCAGGTTAAAAGAAGCTTTTAGGAAACGGGTTGTGTTTACTCCAAACCTGAAACTAAGCATTTGTTCCCTTTATATATCTCTCTCTCTCTGAGGCAGTAGCAGCTGTGAGGGCTACTGGGTGGCATTTGAAATAACGAGCGCATTGATGCAGTGTCATCTGCCAAAGTATTGCATTGATGAAGGGGAGAGAGCTGTTCTGGAGTAACATGATGTCACGGGCCCCTTTCCATCCCCCCCCCCGCCGTGGGGGTGGGGCGTGGGGGAAGGGGCTGTGGGAGCCCTTTGAGAGCAGAGAACATTCTTTCAGCACAGCGTGTGGCCCTGCTCTAAATCCCCTTGGATGAAAGGAGAGAGGAGTTTTCAGTCAATTCTGGCATTCTGCCTTGTTTAAGGGCTTCCATACAACCCGTTGCTTAACTGTCTTACGGCCAAAATAGAAGAGAAACAGGACCTGAGAGGTGCCTAGAAGTGTCTGGAACGCAGTGTCTGGAATGCCCGAGCTGCCGTTGCAATTAGATCTTTGCCCATTTTACTGTGCAAAGAAAGCGTTCCGGGCCCGGATGCCTTGATTGAGGAGGGGCGGGTGGGGTGGTCTGCGCCTGCGCCCACTGCCTTCCAAACCCGAACAGCTAAGAAGGAGAAACCACAACGCAACAAGGTGCCGGAGGCGGCCGAAGGGGGCGAGCATCACAGAGGACCGCCTGGTCGCGAGCCCGGTAAACAAATGGTGTATGGGCCGGGCGCGGTGGCTCACGCCTGTGATCCTAGCACTCTGGGAGGCTGAGGCGGGCGGATTGTTCTGAGCTCAGGAGTTCGAGACCAGCCTGAGCAAGAGCGAGACCCCGTCTCTACCAAAAATAGAAAGAAATTAATTGGACAGCTAAAAATATATATACAGAAAAAATTAGCCGGGCATGGTGGCGCATGCTTGTAGTCCCAGCTACTCGGGAGGCTGAGACAGTAGGATTGCTCGAGCCCAGGAGTTTGAGGTTGCTGTGAGCTTGGCTGACGCCATGGCACTCGCCCCAGGCAAGAGAGTGAGACTCTGTCTCAAAAAAAAAAAAAAAAAAATGAGTGGTGTATGGTTGGAGACGGGGTCTCAGATTCCCATAGACCTGGATGGAGGCCCCTCTCTGCCACTTGCTGGCTGTGCTACCTCGCACCAGTAGCTTTCCTTCTCTGAGCTTCAGTTTCCTCATCTGTAAATGGGACGGCAACACCCATCTCGCAGGATCGGTGTGTAACTTGGATTCCCCAGCAGCAGACCCTGAGATGAGGATTTGAATCAAGCTGATTTTCATAGGAAATACTCTCAGGGAAGCCAGTAAGGTAGAGGGAAAAGGGAGCAGGAAGGAAAGATCAGGCGAGGACGCTGCATCAAGGTTTCCATGTGGCCCACAGACCTGCCGCTACCCCCACAACTCCTGGAGTTTGTTAGAAATGCAGAACTTCGGGCCCACCCTACGCCTACTAAACCAGAATCTGCACTTTAACAAGATTCTCCAGGGCTTTGCAAAGCAACGGGGAAGGACAAGCCTCAGAGATCAGTCCTTGGTTAAGGGACACCGGAGGCTGGGGGTGGGGCAGAGTCGTTACTTCCCGGGCAGCTGCAGCGAGACCCTGGCAGCCCCAGGGCAGCCCCCTGATGAGCAAGATGCAGGTGCCATTGTTGGAAGGGAAAGCACAGAAGCAAGTGCAAGGAAAGGGTGACTCCGGATCAATGGGCCAGGGTGCTGACAGCATGAGCTATAGTGTGGCACTAAAGAGAGACGGACAAAGTCCTGGCCTCCCCCTGGACTTCAGCTCCCATCGGTTTCCTGCTGCCTTCCCCGCCTCTTCCATGCCTTGGCACCCAGAGGGTCAGACAGAGCCCAGCTGAGCACCAGCTCACTCTCGCTCCTCCCACTGCGACTGTAGGATCACTGCTCATGGCCTTGCCAAGGGGACTCTTCTCCAAGACCTGATTTCCACGCTCTTGTCTGAGTCTCCACATCCGTTGACTTGTCCCTGCTCCCTTGGTGCCCGGGGATACCTGTTGTTCCCACCTGCGGGCAGGCCTGAGAAGGAAAGCTCAGCATAGAGGGCCCCAGGGAGGAAGGTGATATGGCGGGAGGGAGACAGTGGGTGGGTCCTCGTCAGTGCACCAGGATTTGGTCTGGGGCCCTATCAGCCTCCCCAGCTGCCTCTGCTGATGTCACCCAGCCTGCCCCCCCCCCAACACACACACACACACACACACACACACACACACACACACACACTCGACCTGAGCCCCGTCTGGGGGCTTGGAGCACAGGTGTCCCTTCAGCCCCACCCAGCAGGGGGCGCTGGTACTAGTCACATGGCCATGGGCAGTGTGACCCGATAATTTAAAACAAGCTGTTCCACCCCTTCATCCCAACAGAGACAGCCTGGGGTCTGCTGGCTAAATCCCCGGAATGCTATGGCTTCTGCCCGTTCAGGGAAGTTTCTCCACTTTTTCCTTTGTTTCTGTGAATTCCCCTGCCCGTCTCCTCCCACCAAATTCCTTTTCAGCTTAAATTTGCTGTAGTCAGAATCTCTTGCTTACAGCCAAAGAATCCTAACTAACATAACACGTCTTAGCATGCCCACTTTACAGATGAAAGAACTGAGGCCCCAGGGGGGCCAGGCCAGATGTAGGGTTCCACATGCACTTAGTAATAGAATCAGAACTTTAACAAGGTCTCCCACCTGCGCCTGCGCGTCATGCTAGCAGTCTCAACAACAGCCATTTGGCAAGAAAGTGTTGGAAAAATCATTTCTCTACAAGAAAATAAATGCATGGAGGGACTCCAGTGAAAAGCACCAATCCCATTCGGGTTCAACATAGGGCAGTACAAAGGCACCAACAAGGTTAAAAACCTTAAATTTCTGCACTTGGGGCTGAACCTTCAGGCAACCCGGCCCATGACCCATGAAGAGGGAGCCACAAAACTGGAGGAAATGGTCCTTTTTTTATTTTTTAAAGAATATTTGTGACAATTGTATATAATTTTCAAGGTTAATGGCATCTTGATTCACAATGATGAAAGTCTCATTTATCTACATATTAGTGTCCTGAAGCTAGCTTCATTTACATAATCATAAATTGCGTTTCAACCATCCTCAGCAGCTTGTTCCCTACGTGATGAAAACGTAAACGGTAATTTTATTTGGGCTCAATTGCGTACATACCACATTTATGCAGTGTCAGGAAATAACGTATTAATCTAACCAGAAAGTTGGGCTCATTACAACAAAATCAGAACATTGGTCAAAACACCAAGTCAGTTTCCTGAATGTCTTTGAAGGCCCTGGTCATTGTTGTGCTATTATTCAGTTGGTTTTAATTGTATTTGCTCAAAGCTGGAAATACCTAAATCGTCAAGATAAAAACGTCCTTTAGACTCCAAGCAGGTAGCCAATGGGCCCAGGATTCCAAGATGGTAGGGGTCGGGGGCGGTCACAAGTAGACCGAGAGCTGAGAAGGAAATTGTTCATTATTTAGACACAAGACAGGATGACCCCGTATAAACGTCGGCTCAGACAGGTGTGAACACAGGCCTGGTCCCAGCATCCCAATCCCGCCCAGACTCTCATCCCATCTGGAAGTGAATTCACTGGGTCCTTGAGGGTTTCAGATCTCCTTTTGATTGTTCCTTTCTTCCATTATGCCATGCTCTGAGCTAGGTGCAATGAAGAACCCCAGATACAAAAAAAGTCTTGCCCTGTCCTCACAGGCAGGAAATAAGACATGCACAAGTGCTGCAAGACAAGGAAGAAGGAGCCGAAAGACCCTTGGCAAAGGCTCAGGGAGGCGGGACAGCCTGGCCTGGCAGGTGTGGACACTGAGGCTCAGAGGGCTGAAGCTGCTTGCTCAAGTTCACTGACCAATGCCAGGATCCACATGCAAGTCAGAAGAGGCAGGGGGAGGAGAGTCTGAAATGTTCACTAGGAATGTCGTGCTCAGGTTCTCAGAGAGCCAAGGAGGAAAGAAGTTGGAAGTGTGGTCGCGTGCAGAGCCACCATGGGACTCCCTGTGACATCACCTTTGTCCACAGCCACTGCAGTGAGCATCGGCGCACACGTCAGTACCTGCAGCTCCCGCCTCAGCAGGGGCTTCTGCGCTGCTCTCCAAAATGCATGTGAAAACCCCAAATGAGAAAGGCATGTCTCACCAGCAATACCTTCAGGGCCAGCTTAGCTCGCACTGTCTCTGGGCTCTGGGGAAGCACAACACGTTTCTTGCTAATTCTGCACGTTGGAGGTCGCAGCTGCCTGACCCGTGGCCAGGAACAGATAGAGATGGCCATACAGAGAAAATGGCCAGACTGCATTCTTAGGTGCCAGGAATGAACGTGCTCAGCCGTCCCCAACACTTGTTCCCAGGGTGTAGAAGCAGCGAGAAAGACAGGAGAGTTCTCCCGGTACGCAGCAGCCAAGGTGGGAAGAGGTGTTGTATTTGTTTTCAGTGATTCCTGGCAGGGAGTCAAGCCCCTTAGAAAAGGATTCTCAGACACATAGTTCTCTGTAGAGCAGGGACGGACAGAGGGCAGGGGAAGCAACACAACCAATTTGCAGGATGGAGTGATCCTGCGATGGTCCGCACCACTCCCGGGCCCTCCACACGCGCGTCACAGGGGTGCAACATTTCTCATCTTTCATGGTGCTTTCGTGACATGCAGCACATCCAGGACAAACCTTGCCTTGTTAAGACCGAGCTCCGAAAGGAAGCTTTTCCCAAACCTGGGTCTCCAGGGGAACCCGTTAAAACTGCAGAGGTCAGACACCACCCCAGCCAGCCCTTCTGGGGGAACCTGTTGTGGTTAACTAGCATCCCAAGTGGCTGGGGGGAGTTGCGGGGGGATGATGAGAAAACAGCTCTTCATTTCTTATGAACTGCCCAGGAACCAGGACTCCAGACCTCACCCAAGTTCCTAGTCCCCTTGGTCCAGAAATGCATCAGTAAAACCTCCCAAAGGCAGTCTGAACTCCCAACTTTAAGATTTGACCAGGGTCATGTTCTATAAGGAGAACACTTAGCTGTAATTTACTCTCTAGAACTTAGAGGCAAGTATTTGTTGAAGGACTGATACAGGACACCAGGCGATTTCTGACCCCCAGTATCTCCCTTCTGAGGTTGAGACATGACCTTGGCCAGGACAGCCAAGAAGATGCCCTCTAAGATGGCCTGGTCTGCACATTTCTGCACATTGTTCTTGGGACAAACAGTGCACTGGGGTGTCTGTTTCTTGCTCCTGGGCTCCTGGATCCTAAGTATTTACATATCTATCGTTTGGACCAGACTTCAGGGACCTTCTACTCACTGCCAGGTGGCTTTGGGGCAGGCCACATTCCTCTGCATTTGAATCTGTGTTCTCTCTGGTACAATCAACAGCCTCCTGGGTACCATGGCCCAGGGTTGTGCCATCTTGACCTTGAAGCCCAAATCGAAACACATGGAGGGAGTGATACTTCCTGTGTGACACCATTCGACATGCCCCACTAGCAATAACTCAGGGCTGATGTTAAGGTAGTGAGTTCCCTGTCACTAGAGAGATCCAAGCAGAAGTCAATCTACCATACATTAGGAGTGGTAGCAGTCTGTCAACAACAGCCATCAGCGAAGGCATTGGACCCCTGACTGTTAAAATTCTTCCGACTCCGGGTATGTTTGAATCTGTGAATTTCAAATACGACTTCCACCACTGCATCATTAAAAACATCCAAATTCTGCCCACATAGCTCTCTAATACTGGTTTTGTGCAAAGCGGTAAAATACAATTTAAATATCTTCTAAGTGTCAGAACCATGAGAAAGAAAAACAAATTAATCAACAAAGGATCCCTTCTCAACGGTTCTCAAGCCAGCTTGTGTCTGTCACCAAACCACAGGTGAAATGCTAATAAAATTCAGCTTCCATCAACAGCATAATGATTTAAATATGGCCTATTTTTCCAAAGAAATATACATATGATATATTTCCAAACATGGCCTTTTTAATGAGTGTGAACTTTTTTTATCAGAAAATTATTACAAGATAGCAAAAGTCTACTGTGGAATAAAACTCAACAGATTCGCTGTTGATGGCAGAGGGGTTGTTCCAGGCGGCCCGTCGGCGGGTGCAAAAGCTGTCTTCACTGGGTAATCTAGCAAGACAAAGGCAGCAGGAGGGACCCTGAGAGAAGAGAAAACTGGCAAAACAACCGTAATGAAGTCATTTCCCCTTTCTAGCCTAATTTGAAAAGACAAGGCTGTGGGACCTTGCTCCGGTTTTGCATACAGAGTGTGAATTGCAGCCGGAAAACCGACGTGCCGGCAGAGCCCATCACAGTCGGAAGCAACGGGGCCCCGGCAGCCTAGGAGCTGACCCCTGGCTGCCCTTCAGCCTCAGCACTGCCATGTACCTCGGGACTTGTCTTTCTCAAGCACGAGGTGACTTTCCACACTTCCACGCTTTGTGTTGAAACCCTTACCCCCAAAGTGAAGGTATGAGGAGATAGGGTCATTGACGGGTGATTAGGTTATGGGGCAGAGCCCTCATGAATGGGGTTAACGTCCTTAAAAAAGAGGCCCCAGAGAGCTGCCTCACTCCTCCCCCCATGTGAGGACACAACGAGAAGGCATCTTCCATGAACCGAGAAGGAAGCCCTCTCCAGACACCAAACCTGCCAGCACCTTGATTTTGGACTTCCCAGCCTCCAGAACTGTGAGAAATCAATTTATGTTGTTTATAAGCCACTCAGTTTATGGCATTTGATCGTAATCATCAGAACAGACTAAGACACCCCTCTTACAGAAGTACCTGCTTTGAGATATTAGACCACGTGGCACCTCAACCTTTCCATCTGTAGAATAGGCAGGCATGCTCTCAACTTCTTATTTCACTATTTAAGGCAAAAGCTTATATAAAAAAATTAATATTTATAACAAACTTCTTTTATTCCAAATGCATCTAAGTGCGAAATAGTCATCCCATTCTCCCTAAACAATATAGGAATTACCATCTGTCATTTCTAAGAGGATCAAGAGATTGTCACCCATTAAAGACGTGCTGTTAGCAGAGAAAACTGTTGCCCCTGGAAGAGGCACGTCTGCTCTGTGAGGGAGGACAGGGCCATACTCTGCTCTCTGCTGCCCATTCCCCCCGGCTTTTTGCATCCCTCTGGGGATGTGCTGGAGGAGGGTCTTGTGTAATCCCTACCACAACATTTTGAGACTAGTAATGCAATGCCCATTTCACTGATGAGGAAACTGAGGTTCAAAAGGGTTTTATGAGTCCTAATCCAGTGCTGTCCACCCACCACTTGCCCAAGATGCTGCAGGAAGGTTAGTTACATGGTAGAGAAGGTGGAGCCAGGTGACCGCTAAGGTGTCTTCCAGATGTGACATTCTCCAGGGCTACAAGAGGAAGAGCAGGGCTAAGAATTACCGGAGCATGCATCCCTCTTCACTTCTCAGCAGGGGAAAAGGGAGATGCATGAAGGGCAAATTGTGACCATTGGAAATATAACAGAGCTCAAAGTCAGACTCGTGGCCACTTCCATAGTTAGCTGCAATGGTATAAACGTGCCAATGTTTTCATCCACACAGGAAAAAAAGAAAAAAAATCCCAACTATGATCATGTACTCTTGGGAGACAATTCTCAGGGGTCTCTCAAGGTCAAAGCAAGGTGACTTTTTACAAACTGTCCCCCAAAATAATGGTTAATCGTGCCCCCACACACTCTCAAAAGTATCCTGATGTATAATATAATGGTCATCCCATAACCAAAATACACGTTATCCTCACCTGGGAACTTTGTAAACATATTGATTAAATCAAAAAAATGTATGGGAGTGAGATGCAGGCATTGGTAGTTTTTTTTAAAAAAAAAAAAAAAGCTTTCCCCAGCCAAGGTGCAGCCAAGGTTGAAGGCCACTGTCCTCAGTGGAAGAAACAAGCCACCCCGGTGGGCAAAGGTGGGCAGGTCGATGGACAAGGGTGGATGGGTGGGACCCCAACCCGCCCTGAGCCACCCTGCCTGCAGGGGAATTGGGGCAGCAGAAGAAAAAGCAGGAACCGAGTCCGCAAGACCCCATCTGTGGCCCCACTGTGCCCACTGGTTTTTCTCCTACTTGTGTTCACTTCCCTGCCTGCCTCGGGAGAGGGTCGGAGGCTCCGTGGAAGTTCATGTCGGTGCCGGCTCAGCAGTGAGCAGGTAATGAGTGCTCACCTCACTCCCAGAGACAGGCAGTGAGGGAAGTCGCCTGTTTCACCTTGAAGCAAAGAAGCAGAACCCAGAGAGACAGATTTTTCCACACGTTTTGTAGAGGTTCTGCCAGAGAATTCCATCGAGGCGCATGGAGTCAGACCACTGGCGCACATCAGCCCCAGAGCCCGGGGCGAAAACGTGTCCTGTGCAGGGATTCTTGAATAGATTGTCTCCAAATGTCACATCTCTCCTAATTAAAGCTGAGAGGTAAGTCCCTGGCCTTCTCATTGCACACCAGGGAGGTTCTCGGGAAGAGAAAGCCCTGCCATCTCATTGTTCCAGCCACAGAGAGCAGAGTCTGTCCCCGGGCAGCTCCCCTGGGCTTTGAATCATTTTTGTAGCTCTGGCATTTATACTCCTGGCCAAAAAGCATTTCCAAGAGGAGAACATGAAAGCAGAGGTTTGAGGGAGGTTTCTCTTTCTAAAGAGGGGCTGCGAATATTACTGCACCTAGACCTAAATGGTGTTTGTAGCTCCCAGATATATTCTAATTACTCGCTACATTACACCTATCAGTGTTTTTCAGACTATGTTCCTGAACTCCAACATATATGGATTATGGAAAAACACTGGCATTTGTGGATTTAACAATCACAATTTTGACTCATGAGTAAAAAAGATATTGCCAAATCCACCCCCATAAGAGTCATAACAATTTACACTACCACCAACAATGTCACATTCATACACACACCCATCTCACTATCTTGGCATTTTCAAATTTTTTGATCTTCCCCAATCCCATAAAATAAAGAAGATTATCTCCATGTAGTTTTAAGTTTTATTTCTTATTAGTGAGACTGAGCAACTTTTCATATGCTTAAGAAGCAGTTTTACTTCCTTTTCTGTAGACTCTTTTCATACCTTTTATCCACTTTTCTTATTGATTTGTAGGAACTCTTTATATATTAGAGAAACCATCCCTTCCTCTGTGGCATAACCTGCACACATCTTTCCAGTTTGATGTTTATCTCCTGATTTTGTGTATGGTACATTTAACTAAGCCCATTTTAATGTAATGGATTTATTAGTATTTTCTTTTGTGGTTTCTGGCTTTTATATCATACTTTAGAAGGTCTTATAAGGAAAACATCTTTCATTATTTCTTTAATATGAGATCTTAAAGGGACTAAGCCAGGCCAGAAATAATTCAATAGAAAAATTATTCAAAGGAAAACATGACCTAACTTGTCCTTTCTGCATGCAAAGACCATGGTACCCCAAAAGAAATCTGAAAAAACAAATCATCTACTTTCAAGGATGGTACGCAATGGAGCTTCCCACCTGAGACACTCTTTCCCTTAAGATGTCTTAATCTAGAATTCCCAGCTCTTGTGTAATTAAATTCCTCTGCTCGTTGAGGTCCTGTTTATTTCTGAGTTATTTGAAAAACTCTTGTAAGATTAGGGGGAATCTCTTCCTATTAATCCAGCAACTTCCATGCCAGTTGGGGGCCTCCTGGCAAACTTCAATCTGGTAACAATTTTGTGAAACACGTGAGACTCTCTGTGTCAAAATACAGCATGTCAAGTTTCTCTAGGGAAAGACTCTAAGGAATTAAATGAGATGCTAGGGAATTAAGATTTCTTTTGCTGGTGTTTAGATGCACTTATCTGTTTCTAGAGATTCCATTGCTCTCCTGTGCCCACCAAATTCTGCCTCATCAGCCCCCACCATATCACCCCTGTCCCTACAACATGGCTTTTGTCTCTATTTCCCATTTGGTCTTCATATATGCTCTGGGCATGGATGCCTGCCTCGAACCCCAGCACGGCAGTGCAAAGCAGGTTCACCGTGCACTGGGTACCATTTTGGTCCCTGCATCTGGGGCTGCACTTGAACTGCTTGCCTGAGTATGGTGAGAGAACACACACACACACACACACACACACACACACACACTCATACACACACACATGTTATGTGAACGGGGTTTGCTAATTACAGAGAGGCAGCAAGGGTCAACTAAAGCCTGGGATTTGTGAGAAGCCAGTCCCCTAAGGCTCGGGAAAGCTTCCCAGGGCAGATGGAGTCACATGTGTGTGCCCCACTTGCACTGCTGCCAAGGGATGCCAGAAAGCCGCCCAGCCGAGGTTTTATACCCTGGGAGACTCGTGACTCACTGGGCTAAAGCGTTGAAGGACAGCTAGGAGAGACAGGAACGGAGCCCAGGCTGCTCCAGCCCAGCTCCTCTTTGTCAGATGTTGTATTCCCAGAACATTCTACCGTCATTCTTGGGAACTAACTATAAGAGAGAATGGGGAGAAAACTGTGTCAGTCCAAGGCCACCCGGACAAATGTCCTGCCAGCAGCCGGTAGCCTGGCACCTGTGGCTCCTGCCCACGCTTCCCTGTTAGCCCTGCCCTCTCCCTCCAGCCAGTCCAGACTCTGGGTCGAAGAAAAGCCATCCTGGAGGCACATCAAGGAACCTCCGTATTTGGGAGCAGGACAATTGACTTGGTCTGCAAGGGAGAGGGTTAGGAATTTGTCAAGAGCAAATGGGCATGGGTTAGGGTGAGACAGGGTTAAGGATGGGTCTTCCTTTGACAAGTTGTGTGGTCTCGGGGAAGCTATTTGACCTCTCTGGCCTCAGTTTCTTTAACTGTAAAATGGGGGTGAGAGTAACACCGACTTCATGGTACTATGAGGAGGACGGAAAACGTGCAAGAACAAGCACTGAGCACAGTGCCTGACACACAGTGGACTCCGGAGTCCACACGTGTGGGATCAGGGTCTCGGGCCCTGGTCTTACTGCACACCACTGTGTGGGGCACGTGTAGATACCGCAGAAGCAGAGGGACCAGGACAGCCATGAGTCTGGTGGTGGCAACTGAACCCAGAGCCCCCCTTGAGCATCAGACCAGAAACTTAGAACTGCAGCCTGGCCGTGCTCCTATCACTGGCACCTGTTTCCCTCTAGGTCTCCAAAGCCTCTGGACTCCAACCTGCAACCCAAGCACAGTGACTGGGCATCCTGAACCTTCTGTAGGTCCTGCAAACAGGGCTGGTCCCCTTTCCTAGTCTCTGGGATACTTCCTTGCTTTTCAGACCCCTCCTGTCAAAAAACCCTGGCCATTGCTAAAGTTTGCATGGGGTATAGAAACACCTCCACAAACCAATCTTGCC
Organism: Indri indri; assembly: GCA_004363605.1. Classification (NCBI taxonomy): domain Eukaryota; kingdom Metazoa; phylum Chordata; class Mammalia; order Primates; family Indriidae; genus Indri; species Indri indri. Next base: position 23,809 of record RJWJ010004554.1, read on the forward strand.
TTTAAAAAGTATAGAAAGTATAGTTCCTAAATCACAGTACTCAGCCTGAGAGATCATTTATTTGTGCAGGAGGAAGATAAAGCTCAGAGACAGAAAGAGCGAGACTTGCCCAAGGTCAACAGCCAGTTGGCTGCGAAGCCAAAGCCAGAGTCCACGCTTGCCGACCCCCTGCCCCGTGCTGCTCACCGACCCTCTGCGGCTCCCAGACCAACTGTCTCCCGCTTCCTTCGGGGAGTCTCCTGGTGAGAACTCCGCTTTTTAATTCTATCTGGGATGAAAATAGAACACTGTGACTTTGTAATGTCATCAGATATTAAGCTTGATTTTCCCAGCTACTGATATCCAAATTTGGCCAGCAAGCTCGAAGGCCCCAGTGGAGCCTGTTGGCTGTGCTACAAGAATCGGGGCTTGTAGCCAGGGAGCAGAGGCAGCCCCTATCCATGGCAGGGGGAGACAGGCGGAGGGGGCCCGCAGCGCTCAGTGACCGCCAGGAAGCCAGGGACAGGGCAACCCCGATCAAGATGGATGGGGGTAAGGGCATTGAAATTTCAAACCACAGGCACTCTATGGCCACGCATATGTGAAATGCCATCCCCGGGAGATTGAAGCTAAGAGGCTGCTAAGGTTATCGTGTGAAGTTGCCAAAAACTGAAGACATAATGGCTCACTTGTCCTTTGAAAAATTTTAAAAGAAAAGTTCTCCATGACATGGAACACAGCGTGCAAACCAAGGCCGGGAAAAGAAGTAAATTTTTCTCACCAGTTTTCTTGAGAGTATAACACCAAAGTTTCATTATATTTGAGAGGATGGATTAGAAAAAAAAAAAAAATCTAGAATGAGAAAAATGGTTAGAAAAATCTGGATTGGGTCTCTGGCTTCATAAATTTTTTCAACGGGCAGGTCCCTTAACCTATCTGAAACTTGGTTGACCCATTTGCAAAATGAGGCTCATAACACCTTCCCCAAAGGGCGGTTTTGAGGATTAGGTGGAGCATGTTATAATATAAAGCACACAGAATGGAACCTGACCCCAAGGAGGGCCTTGGGAGCTCTCCTTTAGAGCTTAAAATGGACTTCACTTATTTTCATGACTTACTGTTTCACATGGGGAAACTGAGTCCCAGATGGCGAAGGGACTTACCCACAGCCTCCTCAGCAGAATAGAATTCGAGTCCGATTCTCTGTAAATGATCATCCCCCTCCATCAAGGAAAATCTCAAATATCTCCTCCCCTCTGTTCCCCATACATTCAACATCTCTTAAATATTCCGCGTGGGAGGGCTGGGGAGACGATAGACGGTGTGTGCTGCTGTTTCTCACGTTCACACCTTTGCTTTCGAAGGCAAAGGTGCAATCTAGCCCTGCAAGGTAAGCGATCCCTGGGCGACGCCTCCTCCCCAAGAAATCTGAGTCCAGTGAGAGTAAGCGTGGCAGGGAAAGAGAGGCAGAGAGGGAGCCTCTGAGAACCCATCACGGCGCGATAGAGGAGCTCTGCTTTGACACTGCTTTCAAACAATCGCAGAAGAAGAGAAACCACGAACTGCTGTGGCTGAACGTGTGGAAGCAAAGGGAAAGGAAGAATGCTGTGAAGCAAGAAACGCACAGTTGCGGAAGAGTCTTCGTGAGCAAACAGCGCTCATGTGCAGAAGGGAGCGGAACCCGGCGGGACTACCCACCACCAAAGGCTCATGCCTTTGTTTCTTTCTGTCTTCTACCTTAATGGGAGTTTGCTGATCTTTGCACTGCAAATGCAAGCAGAATTTCAGGAGCTATTTGCATGCATTTTGTGTAGATCTGGGGTGTTTCCAACAACTAAAATAATTTCTCCTCTAAGAAGCTGGAGGATGGGGCGGAGCCATGTATGTGCCGCTCACATCCCCCTGCAGACAACTCTGGTTTTTCTGCTGTAGAACCCCAGACCCTGATCCCACATGTGTGGGCACTTACGAGGGAGCATCCAGGGAGGCTGCGTGGCCTCAGGAACGTGCATTCTAACTGGAAGGCAGAGACAAGGTTTGGAACAAGACTGTGTGTAGATAAGAAATAAAGAGATGGTACCTAGAAAATCATAGAATAAGGGAAAAGGGAGAGATTGTAGGGATTGTTCAATCTCAGTGTTGGAGGCACTGAGTGGACCAGAGAGGAGAAGTAACTTGCCCAAGGTCACACAGCCAGTTTGTGGTATAGTAAGGACTAGCACCTGTCCTTTTCACCAGCTCCCTGTGTGCTTTGTGCTACACTCCGCTTCTCGTTGGCGATGGAAGGAACTGAGGAGGTTTCATCCATCTTCTTATACAGACAAGACCCTGCTCCTGGGCCCGGACAGACCCCTCAATCAGAAAGAGCCAGAGCCTGCACCCAGGTTGCCCTGGCCTCTCACTGTGTGCAGAGTCCCGGGCTACTCATTCCACCTCGCCTGCTCTTTGCTGCTGCAACTGAACACCTAGGAGCTGGCTGCTTGGCCGAGCATGGGCAGGACAATGAGTGTGAACCGCCACATTGTCCAACCCAAGGCGCACACTCCATCCGCGCTGGCCTCTGGAGTTTACTGTGCCGGGCACTGTACTCGGGCTTGTGCTCGCATGTCTTTCCACCCTGCCACAATACCGTGAAGTCAGCGCTACTCTCACCCTCCTTCTGAAGGTAACGAAACTGAAGCCCAATGGCTTCCCCCAGACCTGCAACTGGCCAAGGGCAGACTTGTACGTCACCCCCGTCTCGCCCCACCCCACCACACCCACCTGCTGCTGACAAATCTCTGAGCTTCTCCCTTGTGCCACCGTGCCATTCATTCATCACCGCCACCCACATGGTAACCCCATTTCCAGCGAAGGAAACTGAGTCCGGAGATTAAGTGACTCACTCAAGCACGGGAAGCTAATAGCAGGTACAATTGGGTTCAAGCATCCCTCAGTGCAACCCTGAGTCCTTGTTTTGAAGAAAGCTGCCAGTTCCAGTGTGTTCTGATGCTGTGGCTTACTTCTAGCTGGGGGCGGGTGCATGGGTCAGAGAAGGTTTGAGGCACGAGCTGGCAAAAGAAAGTAAGGATTTGGGGACTGTGATTCTCAGCTGGTGTCAGGGCAGGCATGGTATTAAGGGGTAAAAGTTTGGTGGCACACATGACAAGATTAAAATATTCCAAATGATGCTCATGAACTAATTGCCACCCTGCCCCAGGCACAGTGTGACTGGGTCCTGGTCCCATCACCTATTAAATCGCCACATTAAGGACACTGCCCTAAGGTTTTGCCCTTCGGTCCCATAAGGCTGACGCTGCCCAAGTCATGTTATATGTTCACAAGCCACAGCTTTCCAATGGCCCGATAAACACAGATGTTCTTGTAACTTAGCTTCTTAGCTCTTACCTTTTACCTTCAACTCACTGGATCGCCCCAGCCCCATATCTGGTCTGCCGGACATTGGCCTTGGTCATGTCTATTGGCAGTTGCCACAAAAAATAAAACTTACACATTGAATCAAAATGTTGTGGTGAAACTGGAAGCCATTTCTGGAACACTGTGTCCAGGGACCCACGAAGAATACCCCTTATCCACAGGGCCATGAGGGTGTGGCATCAACAGCTGGCATTGCCACATGAGCTGACCCTGGCAGGGGACTTCAGCAGCCTCCATCGGATTCCCTCAAAGGAGAGAAACCGTGCAGAAGTGGCCGTGGCCGGCTGAAATCCTCCAGAAAAGGCTGTCTGCCAGGGGACTCCAGTGATTTGTAATCAAATTGTGTTTCATTAAAGAGAAAGTGTCCAGAGGTTTCCTGTTGGCTACATTCTTGCAAATTAAAGATAATGGAGTTAACAGAGAACAATTGGAAGTCAGATACCAACAGGTGAAACGAGCCCAAGGAAACATCGTCTCTTTGGATGCCCACACACAGCTTGCGGGTCCTGCCCAGGCAGGGGGTGGGCTGGATTCTCTCTCTGCCCAGGAAGCATGGGTTCAAGTTAACAAACAGTTCTGAGGGTCCTTGGCCATATGACTTTGAACAGACAATCTCAGGCCCTGCCTGTAGTCTTTAAAACAAAGAAGATTTGTCAGGTGACTGGCCATCCCAACTTGTGAGAAATGGGGGTTTTCCAGGGTGTGGGATTTCAGTGCTAAAATTAGGAAAGTTCTGGACAAACTGGGATGAGTCGGCCACCCCACTGGGCTTCCCAAGGTCCCTGACTGGGTCAGTATTCTGCGGTTATTCTGACTAACTCTAATTTTCTTGGGAATTATTAAGTTACAGGAACCCATGAGCCTATAACAAATGTTTTGTGAGCCTGGTAGGGTTTCCAGCACTCCACAAATGCTTCCCCTTTCCTGTGTCCCTCACCAAGCATTGTCACCCCAGGTTGTTCTGAGATCTTGGAGTTCTGTGCCGGTGAAGCCTCCAGAAAGGTTGTCACGTGCGACACTCACCATAACCCAGAGGTGGGCAGATTTCTATCTTTCGGGTGAAGAAACCGAGTCTCAAAGCTGTTTTGTGATTTTTCTAGAGATCGGGCCACGTGGAGCTAGGACTCCACCCCGTGTCTGTCTGCTCCAAGCCCAGTGGCTCCGTGGCTACACCAGGCTGGTGTGGACCCACGTGGGTACAGACAGGTGAGTATGTGCCTTGAAAGCATCTGTGCTCCCCCTGACCGTGAGACGCCTCGCACTGCCTGCTCCTTCTGTCCCGAGCTCCCGTCTCTGTGTGCCACTCACAGCTGGCACCGCGCTATCCCGCGTCCCAGCCACCCCTCGTCCAGGGTCAACCCCACTCCACATCCTGAAATGCAGGCCCTCCTGCCACATCAGGGCCTCAGTCCCCGCTCCCCTCTGCACTCCCAGCAACTGCCTGGGAGGAAAGGAAGGTTCTGGAAGGGCAGACGGGTAAAGGGAAGGGCAGGCTGCCCCACCCCGCCATAGTCAGGGGCTCCCCGGAGCCTAAACCCCCCAAGCAAGGCATCTTCTGAGGCCCAAACTGGGCCAGAGAAACCCAAAATCCCAGCCAAGAGGGATGGAAAACCCAGGAGGACACCGGGACCTGAGAGGAAGCGGCAGAGTGTGATTTTTAATTTACTTTTTCTTGCCCTGAGACAAAAATTAATTTGACTTGGGAAAAAAAAAAAAAGTAACTTTTTACTTGACTTTTGAAAGTAAAATTTCTGCAACTCTTTTTCCACTTAACGGAACATTTCCTCAACTTCTAAGGCATAATGTTAATACGCGCCAAAGACGGGGAATTCCCTGGGCTCGACTCACATATCGCTGAACTGATTTTTTTCCCCCTAATTTCCTAGTAATACTGGCTGGGTTATGCTAACAGGAGACTTAACAGCTAATTTTGCTACAGGGAAGATAATAACAGGAAATGATCTTTAATAATGAATTAAACAGACTCCTTGGATCCTGATTCTTTTTATTAGATAAGGTCAATGGCATCTTAAATGAGCAAATCTATCCTAGGCCGGCAACGAGATACAGAGAAAATCGTCAAGCTCATAGGGATAAGGCGTGAGCTCTGAAGATCGCTGCAGATGGGAAGACGTCTGATAGGGTGGTGAGATCATGAGCTTTAAACCCAAAATTGGACACTAACCCACGCTAGCTGCGTGACCTTGGACATGACCTCACCTCTCCGAAGCTGTCTCTTTAGCTACTCACAGGATAATAATTCCTACTTCTTGCAGCTTTGTGATCCGTCATATCTGCCCCCTTTTTTATGTAGAAGATGTCATTTACAAAATATTTTCACATGCACTGTGTCATTCAGCTCTCAGAATAAGCTCCCTTAAAACACATCATCCAAGAATGGAAAAACAAGCACCCCATGCACTCACCATCAAATCGGCACTAATTGATCAACGCTTACGTGCGCATATGGTAGTAACATTCATGGGGTGTCAGGCAGGTGGGAGGGGGAGGAGTGGATGGGTGGATTCACACCTAATGGGTACGGTGTGCACTGTCTGGGGGATGGACACTCTTGTAGCTCTGACTTGGGTGGAACAAAGGCAATGTATGTAACCTAAATGTTTATATCCCCACAATATTCTGAAATTTAAAAAATGATAAAAAAAAAAAAACGAAAAAAACCCAGACCATCCAGACTGAATTAGCCCCATTTCAGGACAAGGAAGTTCAAACATTGTCCAGGCCACACACTTCGCAAGAGTGAGGACTAGGACCCCTCAAGCTCGTGTTCTAACTCCAGTTGTTTCATCTATAGAGTCCTTGTTCTTAAAACTACTTGTCTCCATTATTTTTAATCACACAGATTTTTTTAGTAAAAGGTTTTCTCAGGACACATCACTAACCTATGTATCCATATTTATTTATTAGTCATAAACCTATTCATGGCATAGATCTATATACATAGATATAATCAAACATACACAAAAATAGAAGAAATAGATATAAACTATAAACTGAAGCTCTAAGGTTTTCTTGCAGAAAGAGGGAGAGGTGGATAAACTGGAGGGACTGGAGAGTCACTCGAAGGGCAGGGACATCCGCATTGCCTTGCGGCTGGGGGCAGCTAGACCCTCTGACTTTCATCAGAGAGGAAGCAGAGGTGTGGAGAGGTTAGAGGTCTGCTCGGGGTCGTGCAGAACCCGACAGGCTCCCTGCCCGGTTCCCTTTCCACAGTAAAGAACAGAGTTGGTGCTGATGCCGGCAAGCCCTAGGGAGCCACTGAGGGTGTTGGAGAGAGGGCACAGCCCGCTTCTGAATGTTTAGCCCAGTGGCTTATACAGGCAGGCAGTTTCACCCCAGCCAAAGTGCTGGCACATGTCCTCATAGCCAAAGCCCATGTGTGGAGGTTCCGGTTCCCAGAAGTTTCCAAAGCGGGGGATGTAATTACAACATTTTAAAGCAAACAAACACACCCCTGAGTGGGAGGACTGTGTATTCATTTGACTAATTAGAGAGAATTCACTGAGAGGATGTACAATAACATCAGCCGCTTTTTTTTTTTTTTTTTTTTGGTAATACTAATTGACATTTTCTTTTGACATTTTATTAGGAGCTCATCTTTATTTTTATTGTGCTCTCAATAAGGAACCAAGGCAAAGCGTCACACACTCTGACAATAACGAGTGTGAATCATGCCTCGCCCAAATAGCAGCGTCTCAGGACACCCAAGGCACAGAGCGCCAGTTACCGGCCTGCTGCAGGTAGGGGAGGGCGACCTGCGGGCAGTCCTCGTGCACAGAGGGAGGCTTTCCAGTTTGTGGCTTGGCTGCCGAGAGCACCAGTTCTGCTCAACCCAGCTCCCCAAGTGGCTGCAGTCGGCACTCCTGGGCCCAAGCCCACATTGCATTCCAATGACCAAGAAGGACTCGAGAGTCAGCAGGGCATCCCGGCCCCTTCTGCCACCTTCCACATGCCTGCCGTTCGTACCCAGAAAGAGGCGAGAAACTGCTGTCTCAATTCAGTACAGTTAAAACGTGTTTCTGAGAACCCGGTATGTGCCCAGGCTTAACACAACGTCACTAAAAGAGCCACTTGGAGTCCGACAGATCTGGGTCCAACTTCATCTCTCTGAGCCTCTGTTTTCCATCCGTTAAACAGAAATGAAATACCTACCTCATGGAGTTCTACTGATAATTAAATCAGAAAATTACGTAAGGCACCTAACACAAATGCCTGATGCATCCATGAGTCCCAGCGAGATGTATTTCTGGCAGATAGAAGATACGGCTAACATAGCTAAGGGAACTTAAGATGAGGACATAGTCGGTATGTCATAAGTGCCCCTAACAGACACCATAAAGACTCTTTCTTAGTGTTGGAGAGAGAGGCAGAAATGGAAAGCACTGAATAAATGGCCGGCTCCAAAAGGTCGGGCAGTAGGGAGCCACTGAAGGTCTTTGAGCAGTGGAGGGGACTGACAAGAGCTGTACCACACACCAGTAGAACCCCAACACCGCCTGTGGCTATCGAGCACTTGGAACGTGGCTAGTCCGAATTGAAATGTGCTACAGGTATAAAATGCACACTGGATTTCCAAGACTTAGTAACTTAAAAATAATGTAAAATACTCATGAATACTTTTTGTAGTATCGCATGTTGCAACAATAGTATATTGAACATATTAGGTTAATAAGATATATTATTAAAATAAATTCTACCAATTCCCTTCTCTTTTTTTAATGTGGCTACCAAAAAAAAAAAATCTAGAATTACAAACGTGGCTCACATCGTGTTTCGATTGGACAGGACTGCCTCCAAGAGCATTTGCCAGGCGTACCAGAGCAGAGCGTGGCTGGAGGCAGCAGCAATATCTGGGCCATTTCATTCCAGCCAAGCTGCCAATGTCCTCTCAGCCCGGCCCTGTCTCTCCTGCTGCCAGCTCACTGAGTAATTAAAATGCCTTGAAGCAGAGAGCCTGGCTCCTGAGTGGTGTTTGACCATCCTCAGAGAGTTTTGCAAAGTTGTTTCAACAGGAAACGTCCAGACAATGTTCTCAAACAACCCCATGTCCGCCAGAGCGTGGAGCATGCGCCAAAGTGCATGGCTCTCAGCCCTGAGATCTGGTGGTCATAGCTCACTCCCATCAGAAGCTATTTCACAAGGTAAACTAAAACGCAACCAGCATTTTCCTCTCCAATTGGCACCAAATGGATCGTTTTTCTGTAACCACTGCCCCGGTGGAGAGCTCGCTAAAGCCTGCAGAATCTGTCCCCACAGACCCCATGCGTGATCCTTCCAGGGATGGAGAGTGGACAAAGCAGAGATTGTTCCCCTGCACTTGGCTTTGGTCTGCACGTCCCAAGCCTCAGACTTGAAATTCAACCAGTAACGCCGCCAACTTTCTGGGTAGGAACCCTGAACCTATGCCTTTCCTTTCTCCATCAGCACAATGTAGACGCTGGGTGGCATGGTCTGAAACATTCTGGGAGAAGACACGCTACCAGAGTGGTTGAGTGCATGTGTTTCTGCAGTCAGCAGGACACGGTTCAAGTTCTGATTCTGCCATCCACTGGCCACACGGCCTGGGGCAAATTACTCTGGGAATGCAGACAGGGTGCTCGAATCGGTTGTTGGGTGGCTAGATTAGATAATGAGGGAAAGACGTATGGTGCAAGACTGGGCACCTGGTAAGCATCAAATAAAGTCATCTAATGAATAAAGACTTCACAGTTTGTTTTGGAAGCATTAGTACAAGCTTCGGAAGGCCTTGGTCCATGCTGGGGTTTGACATCTCTTCCAGCTGCTGCTAAGCAACTTAGGCTGAGGGATTCTGATGCTGCCTGTTCCCAGAGACAAAGGTCTGCACCCAGCAGACGCAGGTGCAGAGGGGTGGAGGTGTCTCTATTTGCAGGTGTTTCCAAAAAGTATCACCCAAAAGGAGACTGCTGTCCCAGCCGGCACAGCTGGGACTAGGGGGTCAGAAAATCTGGACAGGAACAATGCTGGTGTTTTGTTTCAGAAATTCCTTATTATTGCAATTTTATCTTTTACATTTTAGTAGTCACACTTCGAACATTCAACATCTTAGGGCAAGAACATTCATTCCTGAGGACTGTCAGCGATCGGGTGGTCCTGTGGCCTCTTAGCTAGAATCTGTGACATTAAATAAATATCCCTTCTCAAATGAGGTCAGGAGAGAAGCAAGATATTTGGAGGTTGCTTCATCTTTCTCTAATACTTTCTTTTTTCCTTAATACTTTGTATTCTTTATTACATTGGAGTCATCTCATCATGAACACTGTACATATTACATAACTTTGGAGTTTTTTTATTCTATTATCAGGTAGCAAAAGTGACATTCCATTTCTAATTCATCCTCTCAGGCTAGAAAAAAATTCCCTCATATTTTCTTGAAATCCTCATGACCTAGATAGAATTCCTACGTAAAATTAAATAACTAAAAATTAAATGCAGTTATTAAAGTTTATTTTGTTTAATATTATGAATGCAGGTTCTACAAATATTATAATTATGATATAATCTAATTTCCATTATTCTGTTCTGTATTATTATTTAAATTTTATAAACATTAGTTGGCTCAGAAAGGAAATAATATTCTTCCTAAAGCTGTCTAGCTCATACTCTAAATATTCATATTAACTATCACTCTATTGTTATGATATCTCCCTATTTATTTGTCAATTGAAAATATTTTAAGATAATTTAGTAAATAAAATTAACTTTCATAATGAAAATTAATTATTGCAGTACTTTACTCTTGCAATAATTCATGCTTCCAACAATTGATAAAATTTTAAAATGTAAACAACAAAATTTCACTCTACAATACTTCCAGAATGCTTACCTATATTCGAAAGTGGATATTTAGATATTAACCATAAACCCAAAAGATATCCATTAATTATCCATCGTTATGTAAATGAGATAGGATGATAACCTACAAGATCACTCAATCACTGATGACTCACAATTTCACTGATTCCAGAAATGCCATTGAACTAGGCATTTGGCTGTTCAGCCATCCAAAGCTGAATACCAAGGTCAAAGCCAAACTTTTTTCATGATTGTATCAGTCAGAGTCCAACCAGGGAAACAGAAATGGAATTAGTACAGGGAACTGGTTATACAAGTGTGATGGCTGATTTTGTGTCAACTTGACTAAGCCACAGGGGGCGGAGATATGGCACCGGAGGATGTTTCCGGATGAGATTAGCATGCGAATCGGTAGACTAAGCAAAGCAGATTGCTGTTCCCAGTGTGGACAGCTCTGATGCAATCCAGTGAAGGCCTGCATAGAACAAAAAGGCAGAGGAAGGCAGAATTTGCTCTCTCTTTCTGATTGTCTTCTAGCTGGAACATCGGCCTCCTGCCTTTGGACTTGGACTCAGACTGTAACACCATCAGCAATCCTGGTTTTCCAGCCTCGGGACTCAGACAGGAACTACGACACCAGCTCTCCTGGGTATCCGGCTTGCCAACGGCAGACAGCATCCATGATTGTGTGAGCCAGTTCTGCCTGTGTGTGTGTGTGTGTGTGTGTGTGTGTGTGTGTGTGTGTGTCCTACTGGTTCTGTTTCTTTGGAGAACCCAGACTAATTCAACAAGTGATGGAAAAGCACCAAGAGACAGTGATGCAACCCAGAGGTTAGATACAGCAGGAAACTACTACCTATAGGCTAGAGGGACAGAGGCAAGTGGAGATGTTACTAGAGCCCCGGGGCTGGGATCACCCAGTGGAAGCTGGAACCTGTGAGGACCTCCGTGGCAGGAGCTGGAAGCACAGAGGAGACTCATTCACTGCTGAGAACCCACTGGAGGCAGAGTGAGGAGGAGAAAGACTCTGTCTTCTCCCTTCCACCTTTCAATCTCCTGGGAATGCTTCTCATTAGCTGAGCTCTGCTGGAAGCCACCTGACACCAGAGCCTATGGGGATCATCCCATCCCCCTACCTTACAGCCCAGAGTCGGGGAAGGGCAAAGAATGGACCTGACAACAAACAGGCCCAGGACCAACACCATCCCTATATAGTTTCTTACCCTTACCTTGACTCTAAAAAGTAGGCGGTTCCCAATTACCATTTGAGTAACTAGGGTTCAGAGAAGTGAAGCGACTCTCCTAAGGTCACACAGCTAGCAGACGGTGAGGTTCAACCTCTCAGCAACATAAACACCTCCCCCACCAACCTCTCACTTCATTTTTATTACAAAAGTAATACATCAATTTCTGTAAAAAAAAAAACTTAGAAAATCCATAAGTAGAAGAGAATTATCCCAATCAGAGGCTCAGAGGCTACCACTGTCACAGATATTTTCTTTTCTAGTCTTTTTTCCTAGGCATAATAGACACCTTTCCCTGCAAAATTGGGAGGGAATTACTATGATGAGCATGAGCCTCATTCAAATGGATGCATCCCATTCCATTGAATGGAGGCATGGACGGAAGTTATTTAACCACGTCCCACTTGGTGGACACTTAGAGTCTTTCCAGAGTCTGGCTACTGTACCCAATGGTAAACAACCCCACACACAAATCTTTTTACATTTATGTAACCGACTTCCATCCTGGAAAAGCAATTACTCGATCAAAGGATAGGAGCTTGTTTAAAGCTCAATGCCCGATGTCAAATTGCTCTTTGGAGAAGTAGCGCCATTCGTATTTCGCTGTAGAGGGAGAGACCCCGCAGCCTGGAGTGATCAGATAGTTGTTTCATTGCTGTTCCTACTTTTGCGTCCATGCCAAGAAGACAATAAACCATATCTCACCATGTTAGTTGACGTGTTTTCCCTTTAGCTATCTCAGCGAAGCTCTCCTACTCCATTTCTCAGCACTCCCCACCACCACCCATCCTGGTATGGACAAACCATCTGTTTTCCAGCCATCGGCTGAGACCCTTAAGAATAGCTGCTCCCAGGGGATTCAGGTTGCTGAAGACACCCAAAACATGGCCATTCTAATTGCTCTTGAGATTTGTCAAAAACAGTGGCAGAAATCAAAAGAAGGAAGACAGAACAGCTCTGCCTTTGGAAGAAAGGTTTCTGGGGACCAAACCTCCAGATACACCAAGACCAGTGGCACATTCTAGAGGCCAGCGAGGTACGTGTTTTCCCCCCCGGGGGAGGAACCAGCAACACTTGGGAGGACCCAGTTAACGAAAAGCCTTGCAGAGCCAAAGGCTCAAAGGCCACAGGTGAACAGGAATCCAGGTGTGGCCCCCAATGGAGAGGGCAAGTTTCTAGCTGCAGCGACTGGGCTCCCCAGAGGCCACCCCACTGGATACCTGGTGCATTTTATCCAAAGACCAATGAAAACACTGACTTTTCAAAACTGTAGATATAATTAGTCTATTCAGGATTGAACCAAGAAAATAACCCTGCAGCATGTCTCAGGTGCTCAGGGACTCTCCACAAATGTTTACAGAATAAATAAATCAACATAGTAGGGAAAATTGGTTTGGGATTTGTCAAAAGTTCTGATTGAACTGAACTCTCTTGTCAAGACTTACGAGATCATTAACGGATGCAAAAATCAATATGTTTTAACTGGCTGTTATGTGCAAAGCACTCTGCTAGACATATGGAGACATTAGAGGGGAAAAAAAAAAGGAATGGTCCCCACCCTTAAGCTACTCCCAGGGGACAGTCGTGGTTGACAGTGTGCCCTCGGGTGCAAAAAGATCTGGGTTTGAGTCTCAGAAACTCAATTCAGTAGCTGAGTGCGTATAGGCAGGTGTCATCGTTTAGAGTCTTCAAGCCTTAGTTTTCTCATCTGCAAAATGGGGCACTAACAACCACCTCACAGAGCTGTGTGTGAATAAATGAGATGATGCTGGCCACATGCCAGGCACTGAATGGACGAACTATGGCAGCTGCTACTATTTATTTCATTTTTATCGACAAGGAGGGGCACAGGCTGTGCTGATCATTTCGTTAGCCCCAGAGAAACCGTTCACCTGCTCGGTAACAGAAGACCAACTCCAGGCTTAATTAGTTATTGGATTTAGGGGCCGTCCAGTCATCTTATCTTCCTTCTTAATTACAGCTGCAAAGATCCTGTTTCCAACAGGATCACATTCACAGGCCCATGAGTTAGGACTTGGGCCTATCTTTGGGGGTCGGGGAGGGAGACACAGTTCAACCCACAACCGGCAATGCCCTTCCAGTTAGTTGGCTGTTTCATTTCCTTTGCTTGGTTCCAAGTCCCGACCAAACATCACCTCCCGGAGAGGCTTCCGGACCCACCCGATCTCAGACAGGCCTCGCCACGCCATGCCCTCCTCTCACCTTACTTTCCTCCAAAGAACTTGTCTCCACCTTACGCTATACATTTTATGTCTGTAATCTGTCTCCCCACTAGCACATAAGCTCCCTGAGGGCAGGGGTTAGCCTGGCATATAGTTGGCACTCAATAGGTGTTTATGGAATGACTGAGACAGTGAGTGATGACTGCGAGATGCCCACACTACAGTTCTGCTCCCTGCCAATAACCAAGTTTTTTTTCCCTTTGGGGACACTATGGCAGTGCTTCCCCCAAAAGAGGGTAATGTCCCCCCAAAGACACCCGTGTCCTGACCCCAGGACCCCGTGACTATGTCGCCTTACCTGGTAAACAGGAACTGTGCAGGTGTGATTAAGGTGAGGACCTTGAGAGGGGAGATTGTCCTGGTTACCCAGGTGGCTCCAGCGTGATCACTGGGGACCGGAGAAGAGGGAGGCGGGGAGGCCAGCGAGGGAAAGGAGAGGTGACCAAGGAGGCAGAGGCTGGAGCGGAGCACTTTGCAGAGACAGGGAGGGACCAGGAGCCGAGGAGGGCAGCCGGCCTGGAGGAGCCGGACAGGGTGTGGAAACTGACGCCCCCCAGAGCCTCCAGAAGGAACAGCCCCACCCACACGATTTTAGGCCAGAGAGGCCCACGTCAGCCTTCTCACCACCACACCTGGCAGATAATAAGTTGTTTTAAGCCACAGAGGATGCGGTAATTGGATCCAGCAGGCCTAGGAGCAGAGTGCGGACTCCTTGTTCAAACTCTCCAGGGCAGCCCCGGCCTGGCCGGGCAGGTCCGCTAGGCAGAGAGTATGTGGCCCTGGCCTGCGCTGGGTCACACAGCTGGGCGTGGCCGGCCCAAGACTTGAGCCTGTTTATCTGTCCCTAGAGTCCTTGCTTGTGCCCCAGCAGCAGAGTAGAGGGTAATTATGAGGCTGCGTGTGGCCTGGGAGACAGTCCCAGCCCCGCCTCAGCTCCGAACAGCCACCCACGCCTGGGCCAGCACAGAGACGGCCGTTCGAGGAGGGCTGTGTGTCTCACGGCATGTGCTGGTGGAAATGCACTTTGATTGACATTCGCGGACACATCTGGGCCCCGTGGAGTCCGGGCCGGGGCCTGATTGCTCAGGAGTAAAGGAGGGCAGCCGATGGGATGCGCCCGATGTCTTCAGACATGATACAGGGCCCAGCCTCCCACGGGCAGCCCCAGCCAGGACAGGAAGGATGGGAGGCCCCAGGGCTCGAGAGCCAAAGACTGTTCTCCTACCCAGGTCTCCTCTGGGTCTCCCAGTAACCCACGGGGAGTTCCAACTACCCCATTTTACAGGGCAGGAAGCAGGAGTTTGAGGAGGGGGATGCTTTGCCCAAGGCCCCACGGGGAGGCGGCAGAGCCGGGATTCACACTCAGGTCCTGAGGAACTCAAAGGCTGTCCCTTAACTCTGGCCCCGAGAGCCCCACACCGTGACTGCACCGGCAGAGGCAAGAGTGCGGGGTGTCTGTGAGCTGAGCCGCTCACCGCGGTCGGGGCCGTGGGCCTGGGGGGCCCTCGGTACCACTCTCACTCTGCTCCTGTGTGTCCCTAAAGGCCTCGGCATGTTTTCTAAGAGTCTTGAAAAGAAACTCAACCCCAGCTTCATTCTCTCTCTCTCTCTCACACACACACACATTCTTCCATACACATACACACACACGCACCTCATCACGCGCATGTTTACACTCACACAAATACACACCCACTTACACAGGAATGCTCATACACTCACTAGACACACACATGCACACACATACACAAATGTCCACCTGTAAACATACGCACGTGCACGCACACCCCCAACCCCACTTCCAACATACACACACACACATACATGCACAAACGCACACGAAACGCATAATGCATACACGTTCACACATGCACACATTCTCTCATGTATGCAGACTCACACACAGATGTGTGTGCACTCCATGTGCACCCACGCGGTCCCCAGCACAAGCACACACGCACACTCACGGTCGGGCCAGGGCTGCTGGTTCCTGTGACTCACCTGCCTGTTCGTTCAGGAAGATGAAACAGCACCGGCCTATTGTTGACTATCCTGGAAGAAAAAGAGACTATAAAATCCTTGGCTTAACACGATCTAATCCGGGCTACCTGCCCATCGATTCATCCCCTCTGTTGCTGCCGTCGAGCACGTCTGTTTCGGAGGGACGTGCATCTGATCTTGGAGAGATCACAGGATTAGTCGCCTGGCCTGACACGGGCCCTGCTCACTCTGAATGGGGCTCCAGGCTCCCCCCAACCCCGGCCCGACGCCGTCTCTCTAAGCATTTCCTGGCATGGCAGATGGCGGCCTCCCACCGCAGGACAAAGAAGCACGAAGGCCGTGAGCAGGGAGGCCGGGAAGAGCCACCGCCCCCACCTGCAACCACAGGCGAGGACGCCCAGGAGGACCCCAGGCCCTTGGTTTCCCTTCTGTGCATGGAGATGAAGATCCTTGCCCTGCCCTTGGGACAGAGGAGAAGGATGAAGCAGAGACCTCCTGCCATCCAGAGAGCAGGACGGAGGATGCCAAAAAGCAGGCTGGAAGATTCTAGAAAAGGTGTGGAGGCAGGGGAGGCGCAAAAAGGGGAACACACGGACACTGGATTCAATTCTGTGTCCGGCAGAGTTTCAAAGGGCTGAGCATTTGCCATCCGCTTCTGCAGACTTGCTTAGGAAAGGCCTCGCTCCACCCTGGGGTGGACTGTCACTCTCTGTGAGGCACTTGCTCTCAGAACCCACCAGTGTGAATTCTGCATGTGCACAGACGCTAAAATTTCAAGTCAAACCACGCAAGACCTATCTACCAAAGAGGCAGAACTCTGTGGCTGCGCATTCTCATGAGACGCAGTCACTTGATGCAGCTTAAAATAAACATTTAACGACAAACCCCTGGAGCACTAGGGAGACAGCCTTGACCTCTGAAGGAGCCGGGGGCGTGGAGACAGCTGGATCTGAGCCCAGATCCCAGCTCTGCCACCTACCTATGGGTTCAGTGGCCTTGAACAACTTTCTCAAACCCTCAGAGCCTTGGGTTTCTCATCCGTTAAATGGGAACAACACCAGTTCCTACCCCACAGGATTCTGAGAGAACCTGAAGACTCACTATGCACGAAGTGCCTAGCACAGCCCTTGGCACACAGTAGGTGCTCATAAATGTGAGACCCACTCCTCCCCTCTGAGCACTTCCCAGCCAGTCCTAGGACGGGGTGGTGATGGCCAGCTCTGAAATCAGACTCCATCTGGGCTGAAGCCTGGCTCTGTGACCTTGGGCAAGTCGCTTGGCCTTGTAGTGCCTGGTCCCCCTCCTCTGTAAAATGGGGGAAACAGAAGTACAACCCTACGGGCCACTAAAGAAAACGGCACAACTGCGTAGGAAGGGGGTGCACAGTGAATGGACGGGCATTGCAGACTCTCGAGTTAGTTCCAGTTTCCCCAAAAGCGGCCCCTGAGACAAGGATTTGGTACAAGTGGCTGATTGCGAGGTGATTCCAGAACATGGTGAGTTAGGACAGAGGGGAGCAAGGAAGCCAGAAAGCTAACGGGGGGTGCGTGGGTGCAGAGTCTTCACAGTGGGCAACCGGGGCTCGGTCCTGCTGGGGATGTCTAGGAAAGAGTGTCACACATCTCAGAAGGGCCCCGCAGAGGGACTCCCTCACCTAAGAATGATCGGCTGCTCCTGGGGACAGGAACTCCCGAGCACCGGCAGCCTTCCTGGTGCATGGGCCGAGTGGCTCTAACAGGCAGAGCAGGTGCTCCAGGTGGGACGTCATCAGCATGTTCTGGAACTGTCCCCCAAAGCTGCAAGTGACATCGGTGAGCCAAGGGCCTACATGCAGAGCCCGACAGCACCTGCCTCAGCTGTTATTACTGCTGTTGTCACTATAAAATTCCTGCGCCAGGTCCCAGGGCCCTGCCCTAGGGACTCGGACACCTCCGAAGGCTTGAGGGAAGAATCCGTCCTCGCCTCTTCCAGCTGCTGCTGGTGACTCCAGGCGTTCCTGGGCTTGTGGCTGCGTCACCCCCGTCTCTGCTCAGTCTTCCCATGATTGTGTCCGCTGTGTCTCTGTGTGTCCTTCTCATCCATCTCTGATAAGAATACTTGTCATGGGATTCAGGACATCCTCGATAATCCAGGATGATCTCATCTTGAGATCTTTAGCTTAGTTACAACTGCAAAGATGCTTTGTCCAAATAAGGTCGTGTTCATAGGTTCTGGGGCTCAGGGTGTGAACATACCTTCTGGAGGCTACTGTTCATCCCAGTAAGGACTATTTACAACAGGCTTAAGGCAAATCAACAAGGCAGGGCGGAGCAGCCGGAAGCTCCAACTGCCAGAAGCTGTTACCACCCCTAGGCCTCAGGGGACGAGGGGAAGGGACCTTGGAGCTGCAGCTGGCTCCCTTAACCGGCAGCTGAGCAGGGAGGGGTGGGAAGAAACACCCTCTCCGGCTGCTCCCTCCCACAGCCAAACTGAAGCAGAAGCCACAGGGGGAAGGAGACCGGCGGCTCCCAGCACACCGCGGCATGGAGAATGATCTGGAAGGGTAAACATGAATATCCTGCACACCCCGGTCTCTTGCATCAGTGTCTTTGGTGCACACAGTTGCCTGGTGAACAAGCATCTCATTTAAGAAGAAACAGATGAAAACTGGGTGTCTGTCGAGCCGGCAGTTCCTTCAGGCTGCTCCGGACTTTAGCCTCTTGTCCTGAACTCTTCAGCCCCAGGGCCCTTGCCCATGCCTGTCCTAAGTTCACGATGTCCCCAGACTCCTGACCTGGCACCTCATGGGACCAGGCCAGACTGTCGCCCCTCCCCCATGCCAGAGAGGAAGAGACCCCTGGGTAGCTGGAGGAGTGGGATAGGAGAGCCTGTGGTCCCACGACAGAGCTGCAACGGAGCAGCCTCTACGCTGCCCAGTACAAGCAGAGCAAGGAACCTGCTGCCACAAGGCAGCCCAGCCCCAGCCCACGGCCAAAGTCACGTGCCCAGCCCGGCCCTGCCCAGCACTCTGGAGCCCGAGCATCGGGGAGCTGCTACAGCAGCAGCCAGGGGCCTGGGACCCACTGGGCAAAGGGGTTCTGCCCACCCCCAGTCTTCCTGGACTCCACCCCAAGCGTCACCTTCTCACCCACGGCCCAGGGACAGAGTCCCACCCGGCCGGCTGCCCTACCCTGCCTCACGCAAATCAAACCTGCAAATCACTCCAGCTGCTGTTTCAAGCGCCACAGAACAAAATATGCTGCAGAAATCACACGGCTGCTCTGTGGAGGGGCTGAGCTCCCTCCAATTACTGTCACATAAGCTTCGCCAACTTGATCTCCCTTATCTTATCTATAATAGATAAATGCCCAGCCCCAGGGAGGGGACATTTTTTCAGAAATCCAGTATAACAAACCAGAAAAGTGCCAGCTGTCACCGGCAGGAAGCCGTGCCCATTAGCGGGCTCAGAGCCATCCTCGCGGCTCCCACAAGGCCCCCAGTCCAGGGAAGCATGTTCCTGAAGCCCCCGCTCACTCCGGCAGTCACATGCATGAGCCGGGCTGCAGGAGGGCGTGGTGCCTGCTGGCTTCCAGCAGCAACCAGTATGGGGGCGCGAGCAGCCGGCCCAGGGACCACGGACGTCCTTATCACTCAGAGTGTCGTGGGCACCAGCCCCGGTTCTTTCTCCCCAACCTCCTGTCAGCCGCTGGGGAGGGCCCAGGCCAGCCAGCCAGCCAGCGGCAGGTTTGGTCAAAACCGCCCTCTCTGCAGGAGCTGCACATTCTAATTTTGCCTTGGCAGAGACACGAGCGGCTGGCGGTCCAGGCCATCACAGGGGACAGAAGCACAGAACCAGCAGCCGAGAGTAGAACGCAGGGTGAGGCTGCCCCACGGGCCTCGCTGCCTCCTGTATGGGCACTAAAGCGCCCTCGCTGCAGGCGCGCTCACAGTTAACTGTGATGGGCTCCTGAATGCACCAGGGGCCAGGCCCAGCTGCAAGGGCCACGGGACTCCGGGAGAGAAGGGAAGCCTTCCCAGGGAAGCACGAAGAGAGAGGGCGTCTGCCAGGGTCCTCGGCTCCATTGCTACCAGGCCCTGCCGCTGGCGCGGTGAGCATGGCCTTTTCACCTCGTCCATCCCAGGTCTCCGGGAGCCTTCGCCTCAAGCCTGTGGGGCAAAGGGCACAGCAGCCAGCAAGAGGGTCCAGCTCCTGCCCCCACGTCTCAGACAAGCCACTTAACCTGCTGGGGCCTCAGTTTCCTCATCTGCACAGTCAACCTAATAACAGTGCCCACCTGAAAGGGCTGTGAGGTCAGATGGGATGAAACCTGACATGTGCTCATAGTAGGCGCTCATCAAATGACAAACATCAATATCATTACTACTACTATTATTATTCCCAAACGGGGAGCTGAGGGAGCAGGTGAGTTACCCCCAACAACACGGAGCAGGAGAGTGAGGTGGGTGACCCCACCCCAGGGTGCTGAACTGGGCCTGCTCTCTGCCAGCCCCACTGGCTACCTCGTACCATAAAGCCTCCACATTCTGCATGGACGCGGCTCCATCACAAATAAGGCATATTTCCAGCCATCCTGGGGAGCGTGGACACAGCTGAGCCCAGAACCCTCCACACTGGGTCATTCCAGCATCTCGGCTGTGTATCTTGAGGCAGGTCACTAACCCTCTCTGGGCTGATTTTCTCCAGCTCTAAGATGAGGGGGTAGAATGAGATGGTTCTGCCACCCTCTGTGACCAGACTTCCCTGCCCTGTCCCCTCCCAGACCACCCAGCCCTCAGCAAATTCGAACACTCTGGCACCACCAGAGGAGGTCCATTGCTGCTTAGGCTCAGAGCTAGAGATGTCCAATCGCCAGAAACTTTTAAGTCCTGAAAACAAAAAAGAGTCAGAGGAGAGGGTGGAACATGAGCAGTTTTCAGTATGTATTTTTAGGACCCTGTACAGGCCTGAAGTTCCTTTGATGAGTTTAGAAACAAAAACTTGTGTGTGATATGTCTGCTCGATTTAGACATGGGTGTGACTAGAGTGAAAACAGCTTCCCCCTTCGGATTTTCTGGAAAAGCCAAAAGTTTCTTCAGAACATAAAGACATTCCTCGCCCTCCCCACCGCCACCGGCCCATCTTCCTTTCTTTTCTTTCTTTCTCCTGGGTCTTCCTTCCCTGCTCTGAGTAGGCGTCTCGGTCGCCGAGCGAGCCCCCTGTGAGGTCCCCCCCAGAAGCGTAGGCGGCCAGCCCTGACCGCAGCCTGCGCCCCGCCCCGGCAGCTGCAGACAATTGCATCCAGATGTGCGGGCAGAAGCCGCTGCTGGAGAGCCTGGCGCTGAGGACAGGGGCCAGCGGGCTCCCAGGCCCCACCCTCCCACCTCCCGGCAGACATTCCTCGCAAACCACGTCAGAAAACGTTCCAGAAAGATGGGGGTGTTCATTCCAGGCTCCGCAGAGCTGGCCCTGAGCACTCATGCTCCAACCCGCATGCTGTCACAGACATGCTTGCCGGTTCTGATCCCCCCAGGAAGACGTCGTCCAGCTCAGGGACTGGGTTTTCCTGGACTGTGGGGGAGCACATGTGTCCACGTCGTGGCTGGGTGTGGACCATGGCTGTGAGCAGGCGGAGGCCACTGGGGCCACAGCGCTGTGGTCTGTGCCTGCAACCTGATCCCTGCAAGGCGGCCAGGCACAAGCCATGTAAACGCCTCCACACCTCCTCTCCTAGGAACTCTGCAGCGGGCCTGCTCAGCAGATGTTAGCAGCGCATTTCTGGATAAGCCCAACAGGCTCCGAAACCCTAAGGAAGCAGCCGAACCAGAGGGAGGCACAGGTGTGTGTGATCCCACAGCCTGAGTCTGAGACCGACCCCGAGCCCATCTCCCTCTGGCTGCAGGCAACTGATGGTCAGGGCCAGCCAGACAGCCACACCTGGGCTGGTCAGAAGGGAGCTTGGAGGCTGAAGGTTGTTCCCACTATGCACAGGTGGGGTCCTGGCTGAGGGAGGTCAGGACTCTGGGATCTAGTAGCCATATGCACACACAACCATGCACGTGCCGTGAACTGTGCATGGTTGCATACACGCAACCCTCCCACGGGCTGACACGAGCAGGCGGAGCCACTAACACGCACTCTGCCCTGCGGGGCTGGTCTCCTGCAGGCCCTGGGGTAGGTCGGCCTTCGCGGGGAAGCGGGGCGGCTCCTGTATTTCTGCCTATACCCCCGGAGGACACCCAGATATCAGCCCTTAAGTCCAGCCCTTAAGTCCATGGGGACAGGGACAGGGATAGAAGGAAAGAGAAGACAACGAAGCAGTGGGAGAAGGAGAGGGAACGAAGAAAAAGGAGAGAAGAAAGAGGGGGAAGAGAAGAGGAACAGGAGAGGAGAAGGATAGAGGGGAAGGTGGGGAGAAGAAGAGAGGAAGGGGGAGGGGAGAGAGCACAGGAGCAGCCCCCTTTTGACCCCCAGTGAATGCACAAGGTGTAACCTCCAGGTCTGGAATCAGGTGTACAACGAATTGGACTTTTATTAGCTGTGTGACCCTGTGCAAGTTCCGAGCCTCAGTTTCTTTTTCTGTAAAATGGGGATAATATAGTAGCTACTTCATAGAGAGGGCACATGGAAGAGCTCGATAAAGTTGGGAGAAAGACGGAGCAAGGTTACTGGGAGCCCAAGTGAGGCCACATATGTCCCACACCCAGCTCCGGGTGAGCGGTGAGTGCTCAGAGGGCATTAACCGCTGTCGTGTCTAATATCACCATGATCTTTGTCACACGCCAGGCACTGCTGGAGGTGCCTTTGCATCCTTCATCTCATCTGCCCCTCCCACAACCTTTCAAGCAGTTATAATCATGACCCCTGTTTTACAGATGGACTAGCCACAGACCCAGAGACAGCAGAAAATCATTCGTTCGAAGACACACAGCTTGCAAGTGGCCATGCCAGGATATAAGAGGGTCTCCAAAGCATGTGTCTTTTCCAACAGCACTACAGCGTGGGGCATTTTAACTTTAAATTGTTAAATTGTTAAAATTTTTAAAAATGAAAGTAAATAAAGGGATGATCCTAATAGCCCACATTTATTGGGCACGTGCTGCATCCCAGGCTCTGAGCAGAATGTTTATGACCGTGAATCTTTACAGTGACCTCATGAAATAAGTATTATTATTGAAGCACAGAATGGTTAAGTAAATTTGCTCAGGGTGACCAGCCAGTAAAGGGAGGATCCTGATTCAAGGGCTTAACCACTGAGCTAGAGACAGAGGAACCTCAGATAGTGATATTGAACAGTCTCTAAGATGTATTTTTAAAATACATTTTTAAGTCAAAAACAAGGTGTAGAACAGCCTGTATAATATGCTGTATTTTTTAAGGAGACATATGGACATACATGTTTTATCTGCAGAGAGTCTCTGGAAGCTGTGCAGGAAGCTGTCACCAATTGCTGCCTCCAAGAAGAGGATCTCGGAGGCTGGGGTCAGGGATGGGAGGGGAGTCACACTTTTGTACCCCTCACATTTTTTATATCTGCCTGTCCAGAAAGAAGTTATTTCCAACGCTTTGTCAGTTTAACGGAAACATGGTGTTAGCGGATACCTCCAGAGGGCTGGGGGAGGAGGCCAGGGCAGCAAAGGAGGATGGGTGTCCCAAGATGAGCCGTCGGGACCCAGCACGAGCTCTTCTGTGTCCTGTCTCCTTCTGAGACCAGCTGTGGCTTCAGCGGCTCTCCCTGTTACCTCGACTCCTTGCCCAGGACTCAGGGCACAGAGGGGCATGCAGACCTGTGTGATCCACCACCCTCCAGTTGGAAATGACCCTCTCGTCCTTGAGAGCCATCTAGGACTTTATGTAGCTCCCTATGCCCCCCTACACACAGGCAGAGGTGGGCAGTGGGAAGACCTCTGACGTAGGGGACAGGGCCCCGGTCCAGGCTGCCTGTCCTCACTTGCTGCTAACCTTGCCAGCCCAGTTTCCCTCGCTGGGCTAGGTTCTCCACCAGCTCTCAAAACATAAAGACCCAGGGACTGCAAAGCCCCCTGCCAGCCCCAGATCCCCACAAGCTGCCCCTCCACACTGCTCCAGGCTGCCTTCCTCCTCCTCTTCCTCCTCCTCTCTGAGCCCTCCACCCCACCCAGATCTCCCGCACCACTTGCAAACCGTCCAGAGACTCCCCTGCTGGGCTCCCATTGAGATCTGGTCACAAACCGCCTAAAACCTCACCGCACACTGTCACACCCATTTCAGAGGTTCTTTCCCTTCCAGGGCCACAGATATCTTTGAGCAGCTCTCAAAGTTCAGCGTCCCCCAGGACACTTGCTAAAAATGCACGTCGTCTGCTTGCATCAGTGGTCTGGAGCAGGGCCTGGGATGCGCCCCTTTAACAATCCCCCAGGACTCCGATGTGGGTGGCAGGTGGCCTTCAGGGCAGCCCCATCTGATTGGCACTCGGAAGCCCCAAGATTCTGCCCCCTCTTGGGATTGTGGGGCTGAAAGGGGCACTGGAGAAGAGGCAGCTCGTGGGGGTCGTAAGGATGATGAGTTCGAGTTTCCACCCATCAAGTCAAAGGTGGGGGAGGGGGGGCGCGGGGTCTGGGACAGCGTGGCGGATGCCCAGTGCACAGGACAGCAGGTCTGTCTGGGGAGAAGAGACCTGGAATCAAGCCGAGAGTCCCCTGCTGAACCGGCAGCAAGAGAGGTGGAAGGGAGGGAGGGAAGGGAGGGTGGAAGGAAGAGGAAAAGGGAAGGAGGGGAAGCGGGAGGAGATGCAGAAGGGAGAGAGAAGTAGCCAGCCGTCTCCGACAGGGCACCGAGTTCCAGGCCCCAGTGACCTTCAGAACAAAAACCAGAAGGCACGGGGCTGAGAGTGGCCACCAGGGCAGCGCGCAGCGCCGCGGCGCCACTTTGCAGAAGCGCAAACTGAGGCCGGAAGGGCGGGGGATCTCCGCCTGGTCCCCACATTGGACCAGAGCCCCGCGGCTCCCCGCGGTGCGGCCAAGCCGTCGCCTGGGCTGGGCTGGGCTGCGCTGGGCTGGGTGGCGCTGGGGCGGCGAGCGCAGGGGGCGCCGCGCTGGGCCTGGCTCGCAGGGGCGCGGCTCGCCGGGCAGGGAGAGACGGCGGCCACCGCGTGGCCACAGCGCCCCCTGGCGGCCCTCGGGAGCCCCGCGCGCAGCCACGTCTCCGCTCCCTGGGGACCACAGGTCTCCCGCCCCCTGGGTGGCCCCGGGCTTCCTGGATACCCGGCGCCGCCCCTAGGCAAACGAGGCACCCCCTCTCTGTGTATTTAAAAGGGGACAACAGGGTGCCCGCTGCTATCACCAACCCCCTAAAGAGGATGGACGCTTCCCCTCCTGAGATTTTACCTCTTCCCCCAAACAGCAGTCCTTAAATGTGGAATCAGAATTCCAGAAACAGGCCATATAGTTGCTTATTAAAACAAATTACCTGAGTTTCTCTGCTGTTTCCCCATATGGGAACTCACCCACCAATTCCCCTAGAATACCCCAGAATCGACACAGG
This sequence comes from Indri indri, assembly GCA_004363605.1. Taxonomy (NCBI): domain Eukaryota; kingdom Metazoa; phylum Chordata; class Mammalia; order Primates; family Indriidae; genus Indri; species Indri indri. The sequence goes on from RJWJ010004554.1 coordinate 49,026, forward strand.
AATGTGCCAACACTCAAGACGTACTCTCCCTTCCTTACACAGGGCTGGACCTTGGTGCAAGGCATGCTGGGACCTTGGTTCTGTGGATCAGTGGGGACAGGGGTCTGGGGGACCTCCTGGATGTCTTCCTAGAACAGGTAGGCTCCTCCTGGCAGCCTCAGGCCCTTTGCACATTCAGCTTCCTCTGCCTGGCCTGCCTAGCCCCACCCCTTTCACCCAGTAAACAATGAGTCTTTCCTTCAGTGCTTTCTCAAGGAAGCTTTCCTGATACGTGTGTCCCCTGAGTTAGGTATAAAGCTCCAAGGCAGGCCAGGGGTGGTGGCTCACGCCTGTAATCCTAGCACTCTGGGAGGCCGAGGCAGGCGGATTGTTTGAGCTCAGGAGTTCGAGACCAGCCTGAGCAAGAGTGAGACCCCGTCTCTACTAAAAAAATAGAAAGAAATTGGCCAAACAACTAAAAATAGAAAAAAGTTAGCCGGGCATGGTGGCATGTGCCTGTAGTCCCAGCTACCTGGGAGGCTGAGGCAGGAGGATCACTTGAACCCAGGAGTTTGAGGTTGCTGTGAGCTAGGCTGACGCCACGGCACTCTAGCCCAGGCAAGAGAGTGAGACTCTGTCTCAACAAAAAAAAAAGCTCCAAGGCAGCGGGGTCAGGCGGCTTATGTGGGGTTCCTGGAAGGCACTGCCTGAAATAAAACTGGGGTGCGGGTAGTTTATGTGCGAGAGGTTCCCAGGCAGCAGGAGTGAGGGCATGAGGGAGAATGCCGTAGAGAACAAGGTCATTAAAAGTTGTGTTATGGACATCAGTGCTGGGGGTGCCCAGTACGGCTGGGACCTCCTGAGAAGCAGTGTCCAGGCCTCCTGCCATCAAATCAGTCCCCTAAAGGCTGAGAGCCTGAGCATTTATCCGCCAGCTCCCAGCCTCCACTGCTGGAAGGCTTGCCCTGAGGGGGAGGATTAATGCCCAGAACTGACTAGATTTTCTCATTTTCTCTATTTTCCATGCTCCAGCATTGGAGGCCTTGATCCCGGAGAGCCAGCCCCTCCCAGCTCACCAGTTCCTAGAGGTCGCAAAGGACTTCCCTGTGCTTGTGCCTCTGATGTACAAACCAACCAATCTACTCACACACCAGCTCTCGCACACCAAGCCAATGTTCTCCCTGCCCTAAGTCGCCCCAGGGGCAGGTGCCAGGCAACTAGGGACCCCCTCTGTGTCCCAGAGCTCTCCAACAAGGTTCAAACCATCCAACCCTGCACTCGCTCAGCCTGCCTGCCATGCCCCGCCCACTCCTTCCCAGGAATCCTCCAACAAGGGCCCGGAGTCAGGTTCTCCTTGTCCCTCTCCTGCCTCCTGCCCACCCCTGGTGCTTCCCGCGTGGCCCCGCGCAATGTGCTGCGCCTCCCGTTGCTAGGGATCTGAGTATGAGCTTCTTCCCTCATGCCAGCCATTGCCCTGTCTGCGTGTCTTACCATACTGAATTAAAACAAATCCCGGGTACATTTTAACTCCTGCCCCCACACTGGCAGGCTGGCATGGGCTGAGTGGGCCCCCGCAACATCGGGGAAGGCCCTGAGGCTGAAAACCAACAGGCACCTGGCGCACACACGGAGCGGATGCTGTAATTGCAAGGTAGGTCTCCGCTGTCATGGAACAGGCCACCATCCACTGGAGCTGGAGCTGAAATCAAAGTGACAAGCAGGGCGCCCGGGAAACTGAGGCAGCGGATTAAAGGAGTTAATGGGATAGTGAGTCTTCCCCACTCCAATGTCCTGCATTCAAACAAGACTCCCCCCAGGTCCCAGGGCAGGATAAGGTATGAGTAGGTGTGGTGAGCTCAAAGAAGCCCAGGGATTCACACCAGGCAAGACCAGGGTAACAAATCCAAACAGCAAAAAGAAAATTCATAAACCTCTTCTCCTAGGCTTCAGAATGTTTCAGATGCATCTCTCTTCTCTCCTCTCTCTTCTCCTCTCCCTCTGACAGGGGAAAGCAACTTCTAGAATGGCGTGCTACCTGGAAAGGGCTTCCCTGCTATGACCCCGTGATTCCTGTGCAACACCAGGCAACGTCCCCCTTTCCCGCAGCGTCACCTTTCCTGCGCGTTGCACACAGCATGGTGGGTGAGGGGGAGAGGTCGGAAGTGGGAGGGGTAGGAGAGGCGTGGACGGGAAGTCGGGATCCATGGTTTCTCCACACCCCTCGCCCCCTCCTGTCCACGCTGGGGGCAGGGCTAGCGCGCCCCGCCTGGCTAGTGACAGCAAGAGATGAGCTAGTGACAGCAAGAGATGAGCTTCCGCGCCTCCCCCTACTTCTCCTTGCCTGCCGGGGGTTGCTCACCGAAGCGCACCTTGCTTTGTTTCACCTGCCAGTTTAGAGCCCTTCAGTGTCCTCGGCCACTCCTTAGCCCCTGACGTTCATACCTTTCTCCAGCTCACTGTCGGCCTGAGAGCTGGAAGTCGGGGACCCCGGGTGCACTGGGACAGTCAGGGGTGCTCTGTCCCTGCCTGGCTTCCCGCCCGACACCCCCTTCTCCCCGAGGGTGGGGCCTGTTGTCCTGCACCTGCAGGCTCAGCCCCGCCTCCCGTTCTGGGGACCCTCCTGGCCTGAGGCACCTCCAGCCCCACCTTGGGGGTGCTCAGCTTCCAGCCTCCCAGCCACTGAAGTCAGTTTTCCAACTGGGAGAGGAGGAAAGAACAGGGAGAGGAAACAGACACGTACAGACCCTGGAGCAGAGCTGGCAGCGTGCTTGGAGCTCGCCATTCTTCCCGTTGAAGGAGCCCCCATCACGGGACCTCTAAGGCCGGGCGGCACAAGCGAGCCTGGATGGGAGCCCAGGTGACAAATCCTAACACCTAGCAGGACAGGGGCATTCCGCTGATGTCCGCTGATGTCTGCATGTTGCACAGTGCAGCTTCGGCTTACGTGGGGCTCAGGGACCGGGGGCCTTTATGGGTAGGGAGCTGGGTGAGCAATCCGAGAGCTCCGAGCACAGCCACCACATTCCTGGGAGACCCCCAAGGACCTTCCAACCTGTGGACACTGACAAGAGGCGTAGGAGCAGGAAGAAGGTGGAGGATGCCGTGAAAGGCAGACAGGGGCTCCCGCGAGGTGCTCTGGGGACTCCAGAGAACCCCGAGGTGAGGTTTGGAGGCCCTACAATAGCTGATGTGGCCCCAAAGCCAGAGAAATAAGGGGTCAGCTGCAAACATGCAAACAGATGCACCCGGGAGGCTGGGATGGCAGGAGGAAGTCCAGGATCTTACAAAAGGGAGATCTTTGGACCTACCAGGGAGGGTTGTTGGGGGATCGAATGAGATGATTCGCTCGTCTGCTTACGGAACAGTTACTGAGCACCCGCGAAGGCCGAAGCCCCAGGCCCTGAGAACAGCACACACGCTGGGGGCTCGACAAGCCTTGGTTTTCTCCCCTCCCTCCTCCGCCCCCCTAGACAGGTTCTCATCTCCTGGGACTCAGTCATTCTTCAGGATATCTGCCCCTGAAGCCAAGAAACAGGTAGAAAACCTGTTTCCTTTAATAAATAAAATCTCGTCCGCCTCACCCTTGCCTCCAGGCCGATTCTGGTAGTACAAAGTCAAGCAAGTTTTGTTGTGTGCGTATGTTTTAATAAACAAGAACCATTTCCCCAGCCTCGTGTTAAACAGAAATCTGTTCTTCAGGATGACTCGACAGTGTGTTCTGAAAACAAAAATCTGCAAATTCAAATGGCCTCTGACATCGCCCTGGGGGTGGGAATAGTCTCTCCCCTTGCAGGGCTTGCAGAGTGGGCGGGAAGAAGTCACCACTCCCCACCCCCCCATCCCCTGGAGCTCCTGAGACCCAGCGGGGTGACCCCGGACTCACTCCCAATGGGTGATGCCCACAGGAGCTTCCCCAAAGCCAGGTCAGGGTCCCACTTGAAACTGACCATGGTGGGGCCAGTTCTCAACAGTGTCCTCAGTGTTCCGGAGCCTCTAAGCCGGTCCCTCTAAGACTTGCAGGGCACGAAAGCAGGGCTGTGCATTTGTGGCGATTGTTTTTTAACGAGGTAAATAATATCTCAGAGGCAGACATCTATAAAATGAGCTGTTCCGCCTCAGTGAGGCTTGTCGCAAATATGAGGGCTTGCTCTTTTCAAAATACTCCAACATCCCGTGGGTACGAAAAAAAAAATAATCCCCTCTTGACTGATTGACTCAGCGCGGTTTTTGAGCAAGACCCATGGCAGCTGACTAGCCAAGCACCTCACAAACGACGGGGTCCCAGCGCCGCGCCTCTGAACGGCCCCACGCAGAGATCCCACCCTCTCGGTATCAATGGCCAGATTCACTCCCAGGAGGGGTGCTCAGGTGGAGCAGCGCTCAGGGCCCACGCTCCAGACTGTGAGCGGGGTTGGTTGAGGGATGCAGCTCCTTCCCCCTGTTGTCTGCCTGCGGAACCCAGGCTCCTTCACGCAGAGCTCACCCAGCTCTTGAGCAAAGGAAAAGTGTCACCACCATTGTGCACACAGCCAACCTCTTCCTGGTCCGCCCCAACCCCAGGGAGGGGTCAGAGTGACCAGGGAGGAAGGGAGAGGAAGCAGGGACTTCCCTTGTACCCCCCTCAGGCTACTGTCATTCAATCCCGTCCCTCAACTCCCTGCAGAGAGGTACAAGGCCCCATTCCCAGACTTCCACCAGGGGAAAAGGATGGGAAACCGTCCAGCCCTGAGCAGGAGCTGACGACATCAAAACGCTGATCAATAATGGACGAATCAGCCCGATTCATCCTCCTGGACCTCGCCGGGAACCCCAGAGGGGTAGGGGTGGGCCCCAAGCTCTATGGGGGGCCCAGGCCAGTGGGGAGGGAGCTGCAGGAGAGCCAGGTGGCTCCTTCCCACAACAAGGACGGTCATAACACACAGTGAGGATTAAACAGGAGCAACTCGCCAAACGCAGCGCGTGGCACATCTTAGACCCTCAGTGAGCGGCAGTGATGCTCGTTAGCATGCGGACGGAGGTGGAGACTCTCTCCTGAGATCTGGGTCCTGACTCCCCATTGGGTACCTGGTGAATTTCGCGTTTGCAGAGATGCACGAGGGACAGAGCAGGGCTGTGAGTCGCATGGGTCTGGGTTCCAGCCCTGGCTCTGTCCTGCGTGAGCCTGCGACATCGGACGTGTGATGTAAACCCTCTGCCCTCGCTCCCTCACCCGCAGATCAGGCATCGTCAGCCCCTCCCCAGCACTGCGGAGAGGGTGAAGCAGAGCCCAGTGAGACGCCAGTGGGTTGGCAGGGCTGGCATGTGTCCTCACCCTCCCCTCTACCAGGCGCCACGGACTCATCAGGGCCCTGCCCTTGCCGGGTGGGGGAGGGTGGCCCAGACGGGGGCCTCCCAGTTGAGCAACAGGCAGCCCTCGCTCTGCCCCGTGCTGGGCTGCCAGATGCCCAGGCAGATGTGGGAGCAGCAGCGGCAATGCAAGGAGGGGAGGCTCCCCTTCGTGGGGGCACGGAGGGCAGGCCGGAGGCTCCTCAGGCAGCCAACGTGGCCACAACGCCCCGCGGACGGGGAGCGGGGTGGGAGGAGGCCCTCGTGTTTCTGCCTCTCGCCTCCATGCCCTCAGCCCCTCCCCCAGGGAAGGAGGGCACGGTCACCTTCAATCAGGGTCACCCTGTCACATGAGGCTCACTCTCCTGTGCTTCCTGTGTCTGTGTATAAACGGGAAGACGCAGGACGGCCGTCCTCGTCCCTACGGCTCTGGGGGCCTGTTCTGTAGACGTGGCCATCTGGATCCACCGGTGGGACACAGGAAGCTTCCTTTAGGCCTGACAGCCACGCTGCACCCCAAATCCAGCTTTTACCAGACGCCTGTCACGTGCTGGCCCAGCTCCGCACAAGCCTACGTCTCCCTTTCCTTTGGCTACTGTCCTTGTGTGTGTTCCTCTCTCGGGCCCAATCCCAGGACTTCGGGGACTCCTGCTAGTGGTGGTCTTAAAGAAGGGCCCAGCCGGTGCCCCAGACCCTGCAGGGATGGGTGCAGGGGCAGAGACCCTCGTGTGGAGTTCTTAATGCCGAGTGGCCGGGAGGTGCACCCCAAAAGGGAAGGAAGGAGCGGGCTGGGCAGAGCCGACTGCAGCGGGGAGGCGCTGAGGGCTTCAGCTGATCCTGGGGAGCTCTGGGGCCACGGTGACCCCTCGGAGTTGTCCCACATCAAGGCCAGGAGGGCCAGGTCTTCACGGCTGCCCCCCGCCCCGTCAGCCAGCCGTTAGCCATGGGAACGGGCTTCACCTTGAGCCAGGCAGCCTGCCCTTCAGCCAAGGGCAATTTCCAGTGCGGGATGCAGCTGGGAGACATTCCCTGCACCTGGGCAACAGGTGCCAAGGCCTTGGAGATGGGTTCTGTGCAGAAGCCACGGCGTCCCCTTCCAAGCAGAGAACCTGCCAGCAGAGGCGGGCAGTGGACGGAGCCTGGGTGCAGAGATGTCTCTTTGTCACCTCCCATTCTAGCCGATTGGCGCACAGCTCTCTACGCCTCTCCGGGATCCCACCAGGGCAATGCCTCGGCCCCAGGTGACCTGAGTCAGCCTGCCTGTCCCCCGCAGAGACGCTAACAGAGACATCAAAGCCTCAGCATCCCACTTTCAAGCAGCTTTGAAACATGTTTCTGAAATGGCTGTGCCCAGGAAGATTAAAAGTCCTCCTTTTGAAGAATCCCGGGGTCTCGAGCATCAGAAACAGAGTGGGTGGGCGCAGAAATACAGAAAAGTGGAGTGCTTTTGTGCACCAGGCGGGGGAATAGAAATGCCAGAAAAGGGAACACACAGAATAAAACCGTGTGATGAATCTAAGCAGTAAAATCTTAGTTCCAGGGTCTCTAAAGTGGCAATGGAGCTGTGCAGGTCCCCAGCTGGAGTCAGGGAAGTGAGCAGATTGCCGGGAGGAAATAAAAGGCCTTCACTGATTCCCTCAATCATTCATTCACACAGAAGGGACTAATGAGCACCAACGTGCCCTAGCACCACAGGGGTCCAGAGTGCGGAGGGAATGGGACAGACTTGCCCCTGCCTGGAGTTGCCGAAAGCCTGGGGGGCTCGGGAGGAGCCAGACAGGCTAGTGAGACGTGTGCTCAGATAGGGAAGCAGAGGGACCATGGGACTCGGAGTCAGGGAGGGCTTCCTGGAGGAGGCAATTTCTGAACTGAGCCCCAAAAGATGAGCAGGGGCAGTCAGGTAAAGGGGAGGGGGGAGAAGAGAGCACGAGTGAGGAGACAGTGAAGATAGGTGAGGTGGGGGATGGAGTGTGATCAGACCACACAAGGCCTTGAAGGCCAGGCAAAGAGTGTGGACTTTAAGTGGGAGGGCAGTGACCCTGGGGGCAAGGGGGGAGCTTGAGGAGGGTCAGGCCCAAGCCCCTTGGCTTGGCAGTCGGCGCCCTGCATGACTGTGCCCTTATCTGTAAATCCCTGATTCAGAAAGTGTCCTCTCCAGACATCCCTGCCTTCCCCACCACGCCGCGCAGTCTCGCTGGTCCCGAACTTTGCAAGTGCCCTTGCATGTTGCTGGGATGCCGTCCCCTGCCCGCCGCACCTGGCTGACTCCCGCCTGTCGTCGCCACCACCGCCCTCCACCCAGGCTGTTCGCGCATCCTCCCGGGTCAAGAGCCTCCCTTAGCCACAGCTTTGCAGTTGTCATCACCTGTTTACAAGTCTGTCTACACCCGCTAAAAGTCCTCCTGAAGGGCAGGGACCTGGCCAGGGCAGACTCTCCAAAACATCCAGGCTTAGCCCTGTCCACACCTCGCAGCCCTGAAGCAGAAGGAATCCTCAAAGATCATCTCATCCGGATCTGCTATGGTCTGAATGTCCCCACAATTCAGGTGTTAAATTTAGCCACCAATATGGCAGTGTTAAGAGATGGAACCTTTAGGAGGTCATTAAGCCAAGAGGACAGAGTTCTCATGAATGGGATTTGTGACCTTATGAAAGAGGCTTCAGAGAACTGCCTTCTGTCCACCCCTTCCACTCTCTACCATGTGACGACAGTGTGTGTCCCCTGCGGAGGACACAGCAACAAGGCACCATCTTGGAAGCAGAGATCCAGCCCTCCCCAGACACCTAATCTGCCAGCCCCTTGATCTTGGACCCCCCCAGCCTCCAGAACCTTGAGAAAATTAATTTCTGCTGTTTATAAATTAGCCAGCTTAAGGTACTTTGTTTTAGCAGCACAAACAGACTAAAACAAGACCCCTCTTCCAAGCAAGAGGAGGTGGGGAAGGAACCAGCAGGTGCTGGGCTCCTAGTGGTGCTGGGCCATTTGTAGACATCGTCTCTCATCGTCCCCAAATCTCTCTACCTGGAAGGTTTCATCAGCCCCGTTCTGAAAGCTCGGGGATTAGGTATCACGCAAGGGCACAGAGCCAGTCAAGAGCAAAGCTGGGATTCAAACGTGGCCCTTGCCAAGTCTCCTTCTTAGAATTTTCCAGCCCAGTGTTCCAAGTTCTCCAAGGAATGGCAGGCAACGTAGCCATCAGACTGGCTTTCCTGTGTCTGATAACCAGAGCCATCGGTGTGTCCCCTCAGTCCCCTGACATACTCACGGACAGTCAGAGGGCCTCCCTGAAGAGGGCTGCTGACCATTTAATCAGGGGAGAAGGAGGAAAAGTGTCCCCAGGGCCACCACCTTCGAGCTCACAAGTGCTGGCGTCCCTTCTGGCTCGCAAGCCCCACAGCATCCCAGCAAACACAGCTCCGCCCCCTCACACACACTTTTCCTGGGTTCTCACAAGTTCAGCCCTGTGACAATATTGCCTTGAGGCAGGTCAGAGCAGCAGGTGGCCCTGCATCACCTGCGGGAACCAGGGATGGACCAGCGGCCCCGGGACTCTGCAGTCAGGCATCCTTGGCCAGAGCGGGTTCTCACGACGTGTGCCGCAGCTCTACCCACGAGAGCTGAGACATCGCCCCATTTTATAACATCCTCCTCCGGCCTGGGAGGCCACTAGGTTATGGCCAGAGGACGTCGGCACAGGGAGGCTGACCAAGAAGGGGAGGTGAGAGAATGAGACACGGCGACAGCCACCAGCGCCTTTCAAATTAGCCTTTCAAATTGGTTGGGAAATGCATCTACTGATCCTATACGCACCACGGAGCCTGGGAAACGCCTCGCATCTTCACACGTGACCCCCAGAGGGAACAAAGCACTGTGCGTTTGTACTTAAATCATGTGACCGTTGAGACCTTCCTGAGCATAAGGACCGGAGAAGCAAGGAGGGTCTGGTTCTCGAAGGGCCATCGGACGCAGGAAACGCAGCGCCGTGATGTGAGCAGCGTCTTCCCTTGTTGTTCTTATTTATATTTTATTATGGCTTTATTGAATGTTTTCTTGTAGGTCACCGCAAATCCTTTAGGGAATGAAGCAAAGCAAAATAGATAAATGCTTTGAACCAAAGTATAGGAGGGACAGCATTCCGGCAGCAGAAGCGAGTGCTCCGGGAGTCAGAAGGGGGCTTTGCACGGAGACACCCCCACTCCCCCAACAACAGGCGGCGACAGCAGCTCCAATCCAGATGTGGCAAAACTCACTCGATGCCGGCCAGGCACATTTGCACGCTCAATCCAGCAGCCGGGCAGCCTGGGCTCATGGGGACCGTCACCTTCCTCACCTCCCCTGAGCCTCAGCCGGGCTGTAGGGACCGGCAGGGGAGCAGAGGGGTGTTTCGGGGCTTTGGAGCCAGACCACCTGTCGCCAAATCCTCCTTCTGCTTCCTCTCACCGTGGGACTGTGCCGGGCCTCTTAACTTCCTGCACCTGAAATGGGACCAGGACAGCCCCCGCCTCCCTCCACAGGGTGGTTTTGAACTGAAGAGTCGAAGCGCTGAGCTTGATTCGTAGGGAGCGCTCGGCGAGTCTCAGCTCCAAGACCCGGGAGCTGCCCCCACCCCGGGAGGCAGACTGAGACTGAGGGGGAGCTCAGACGACTCAGGGCCAGACTCAGGGCCACCGTGGTGCGGTCTGGACTGTGAGTCCTGTGGGATCTCAGGGTAGGGAAGGACTGGAAAGTACCAGGAAGTCTTCAGAGAGGAGGAAGGAGGCGGAGCGTCTCAGACAGAGGACTGGACTGAAGACAGCGCTCCGGGCTGGGGAACAGCCTGAGAATCTGGTGGGGGGCGTGGGGGACTGTCAGGTGGATGGGGGAGGGCCGCTCAGGAGCGTGGGCCACCTCCTGGCAGGGTCACAGGGCCCAGCGAATGCGGCTCCACCTGTGCTCTGGGTGTTTGGTTCCTCCTGCCCAAATGTTGCAGCTAAGCAAATACACCAATGAGATTAATCCGCACAGGCAGATGCCTCAAAGCCATGTGCGTGTGTGACCTGAATGATACGTAAATACTCAAAGCAAATGAACAAGAGAAGAATGTTTTGATTGATCCAAGTGACAGGGGTCCTGGAATTTCTGTGCTTGTGTCTCGAGAACGGAAATTAGGCCTGTGCCAGAGAAGAAGGAACTCCTGGTTTTAACAAAAGCTATAATAGAGCACACAGTATATGTTTAATAAATACCTCTGGGACGGAAGGAAGGAGGGAGGGAGGGAGGGAGGGAAGGAATTAGAAAGCTCGTTAATATTTCTCAAGTGCACCCTGTTGCCTGCGAGTTGGAGAACGGTTCTCATCAGCGGAAGCTGTTCTCGCAAGTGCGTTAATATTGAACTTCAGTGGAAAACGTGGCCTTCCAGGCTAGGAACCTCCAAGACCAACATTTCCAGGACTTATTAGGAACACTTGAAATGCTAAATTAAATCCTGAAAGAAAGGGAACTGGAGTGTAGGGTAGGGGCGGGAAGCTCTCAAAACCCAAAGGAGAAACACAGCACAGAGCCCCTGGCTTCGTGCCCAGGCCCGGGGGTGGGATGGACTCTCCTCCCTTGGTCTCCAGGCAGCGCCCTCTGGGTTCCCTGGTCCCTCCCTGACCATTCCCTCCCACCCTCCGTCCCCAGGGGGCACGCTCCCTCCCTCTGCAGGGTGGAGTAAAGACTGCTTCTCTCATTCTACAGCCCTCATCCACCCCTGCTGCAAACTAACACTTTTAACAATGACATTAAAATCATGGCCATACCTGCTGTGTGCCTAGCCCCGTGCTAAGCACTTTGCATACATATCTCAGTTGCTCCTCATAGCAACCCACCTGGGGGTATTATTAGCCCTGTTTACAGATGAGGAAACTGAGGCTCAGAGAGGCCCAAGGTTATACCGCTGGGAGAGTCAGAGGCAAGATCTCCAAAGCCTGTGCTCTCAACCCCGCTACAGTCAGTCTTGCATGAGCTCCAGGATTTTTGCTGAATTCAAGTACCACTTGGACTGTTCTTTACTGAATGTTTTTCTTTAAACTGACTCCTTTTGTTTTTTGACTTAAATAAATGTATTTCAATGAAACAGGGTGTCACTATGGGATGTGTAAAAATAGTACGGCTTATCGAAAGTAACCAGGAAAGAAAACAGTGAGCATAAATTGCCACTGAACACTGTTACCTGCTCAAGGCGCCTACCCGTCCTGCCGGCTCTGCTCGCAAAAGGGAGCAAGAAGCCGGAGGGGGAGCTGGCACCCACCCACCTCCTTCACCAAGACAGGATTGATGGAGATCTCAGAGGGGTCCCTGTCTCATCCTTTGATCCAGCGCTGTAAGGACTGTGTCTGGTTCCTGATGACATCCCGCTGGGACCCGTCCACCCTTAGTGAGATTTGAGCCGCCCGTAGAAAACATTATTCCATCCTGTCCTGGAACTCACCCATTCCCAGGATCAACACTGTGTATCTGCAGCCCAGGTCCCTGTGGCCAAGTGCTCAATGGTCAAGTTCTGTCTTGGAGTGACCCCAAGGCCCAAACCCATGGCCAGTGTCCATTCATGCACCTGAATATCACGCCTGAGTCCCCACACATCTGAGTGGCTGTCTGCATGGAGGCCCAAACCAGACAGGGGGAAGTTGTTCTCACCTCTCCCTTAACCCCAACATCTGCATGTTCCTTGCTAAGTGCCAGGCTGTGAGCTGGGCAGACACGAATCAGGCAGCCCCACCATCCCTTCTCTGACGGAGTTCTCAGTTCAATGACAGACAAATAACAGCAGTGCACCCCACACAGCTCTGACTGGGCTAGGACAGGGTCTTGGGAGACAGACGAGGAAATCATTGTTTAACTTGCAGGGAAGGGGCTTGGAGAGGTTCACAAAGGAGGTGACGCTTACTTAGCAATTAAAGCCTCTCGTTCCATCGCCTTATGTGATTCAGGATACAGGGCTGTGGATGCCTGGCCCCATTTTACAGATGAGCAAATAGAGACCCCGCAGGTTTCAGTGACACAGTTTCACACTGGGTTCTCGAGGTGGAACTAAGGCTGAAATTCAGTCGCCACACCTGTTCTCTTTTCCCGATGCTCCACTGTTTCTCACATGGGCACTCAGCAAAGGTTCAATGACATGAATCAAATTCCTACATCTCCAAATTGGGTGGAAAGCCCTTGAATGCAGGAGTCATTTCCTGTACCCCTTTGTCCCTCTCACATCATCCTCCAGTTCCCCAAATGCTGTGCCCACAGTACCAAGCGCACGGTTCCCTGCAAACCAGAGGTGCTTAATAAAACGAAGGGAGGAAATGTTAAGAGCAGGAGGAGGAAGAAGAGCAAGCAACAGAAGACAGCGCTTGTCTTCCTTCTTGCTGGGGAGACAAGCCCAGGGACCTGGGGCCATCACAAGGTGGGTTCCCAAAGCCTCAGGGGTCACAGATGGGGGCGGGGACTCCTCTGGAAGGTTCCCTGGGAAAGGTCGTTTTAAAGTTGGTTGTGTGCCACCCGAAATGTAATTGTGCCTTTCTTATGTAAAAGGGAGGCAGGTTGGCGAGGAGGGACCCAGACAGCTTACAGATCGGGGCTTCTTCCAATACTGTCTACCTCTGCCAGGTCAGTCACCAGCCACTCTGTCCCCATCCCAGCCCCTCTTTCAGAATCCGGGAAGGAAACGCCACCGGTGCAGAAAATCTCCCAGTGGCTTCGCGCTGCAGAAGAGAAGCCCTTTGCAGAGGACCTTGGCTCCCCCTAGTGGCCATCGGGGGCAGCAGCACCCAGCAGCGCCGCGGTTCTGAGCCGGGACCCAGGCCTCTGGCCAGAGAAAGGGAAAGTCAGGTCCAGCCAGCCGGAACCGCCTGGGCACCGCTCCCGGGCCTGGCTCCGAAGCCGAGCCCCAGCCCGAGACAGCCCGCAGCTGGCAACGCTGGAGGCAGGGTCTGCACGGTGCCCCGGAGACCCATGGAAATTTCATTAGCTCCGAATTCTGAATGTTTGTGAAGGTTCTTTTCCCCCAAAGAACCTTCCTAACCAACGCTTTAAATATTATCTTGAAGCTGGAAATTAATAACACTACTATTGACACTATGTGGGCTTTAAAAGTGCCCCTAAAAGCTTTTTTCTCCAGTTTCCCATATCTGAATAATTGATAGTTTTTAATAGCTATTGTTGAGCCAATGGCAGCCACTGATTAAGGTACTTGGCAGAGTTTTCTGCCTCCTTTTGCCTTGGAGGTAAGAGAGAAAGGTGTATGGTTTTGGGGGCTATTTAAGGGCCTGAGCCTCCCAGGGGAAGTACGATCATGACCCTGCCCCACCCTCTTTGGAGCCGGGACTGCTCCGTCCTCCCCGTGCAGCCCGGTGAACTGGAGCCCCGGTGATCTGTGCAGGATTGGGGTGCGGGACATCCCCATGTCCTTGTGCAGTGTGAACGACCCACAAAACAGCTCCTTGGGGAGAAATTGCCTTTGGAGTCTCAGCTCCTGAACTGCCGTTTGCAAAGCCCAGAAAACCTGCCAGATGCTGATATTCCCTGAACTGGGGCAGCGACATGAAGGCCTTCGCTGAAAGAGGCACGATAACCCTCGCCAAGGCCCTGCTGCGGCCCCCACTGCTGCTGTGGGCTGAGGGAGGGCACTGGCGATGGGTTTTCCCGGGAAACAGCAGCCACATCTGTGCCTTGAGCTAGCTAGCCGGGCACCCAACGGCTCAGCTGCTGCCAGGGCAGGGTAGGGCAGCCGCAGTCACGCTTTAGGAGTGACTTCGGTAGATGTTCCAGAATCCCCCATTTACGGAGTGTAACTGCACCCCAAGTGCTTTCTTTACATGCATTTTGGTATTTAAGCCCCCAAATGACTCCACTAACAGAGGCTGTTATGAACACCGTTTGAGAGAGGAGGAAACCACGGCTTCCAGAGACTAAGGGACTTATTCGAAGAGCAAAGTTTCCAGAGGCAGGAGCCAAACCCCACATCTGCCTGACCACCCAAAATGCCCAGATGCCAAACAGGCCTGGTCCTCTCTTCCACCACCTCGAGGGCCACCCTCCATCTGTGCCTGGGCACCCAGCCTCACCACGGGCTCCCCCTAAAGCCACTCTCTGGGGACAGTGCACAACCACATCCGTTCCCATCAGACATTCTGGGTCCCACTTGTTGCCGTCTAAAGTGCAGGACGTTTCTCTCCACTAAACTCACCAAATTGCCCTCTTCAGATGGTGATCGTTATCGTGTTGTCATGACTGCAATTGTTTTCTTCTTACTTTATGGCCAATGATCTCTCAGCAGCTCCTCTGGGTGAAGGAGGAGATGCAAAGTCCCCCCTACCCTGTACCCTGTGCCTTGAGCCAGGCCTGAACCAACTCCTGGCACAGTGTGCTGCAGGCTTCATGCTAGGGAAGCCCATCCACCCTCTTAACATCTGCCACAGATGGGCTCCGAGCGCTTAATACCACGCCCTCCCCATGATCAAGTCCTCCAAAAGCTCCTATCATTTTCAGGATAAAGCCCAAATTTCTGACTCGACACACCAGACGTTTCATGATCTCACCTTCCCAGCCTCTCCAAGCTCACCTCCTGCACCCCCTCCACCCATCGTTCCTGCCTGTCCCTTTGCACGTGGTCTTTCCTCTCTCTAGGAAGCTCTTCCTTTCCGCGAGGCTGTCTACCTGGGAAAAAGCTATTCAGCTTGCAAACCCTGGCTCGAGTGTTGCTCCTCTGAGAACCCTTCGCTGGGACTCCCCTTCTCCCCGATCTCCACGCACAGAGGGCAGCTCCCTCTTCAGGGCGCCCCTCCCTGGCACCCAGCGCATCCCTCTAACCACTTTGTATCCTTACAGTTGGAAGGCGTGGTCTGTGAGCCCCAGGAGAGCAGGGCAATGCTCGACTGAATGCTATGTTCTGGAAGCCTAATCAGGCCCTGAGAGTGGTTGACACTGAAAGAATTCGTGTGGAGGAAGTGAGTAGGGAGAGGTCTCTGCAGTGGTCCAAGCAGGGAAGGTGTGGGGAGGGTCCGGAGGAAGTCAGTGGTGCCAGAGTTGAAGGCTGCCCACTTGGATTGTCTCCAGGAGTCGGGGTGGTCTAAGGAGCTTGGTGCTGGAAGCCCGTGATAAGCAGGGCATTCAGGGATGGGTAACATGTGGGTGGATGGGTGGGTGAGGACGAAAGGACATCTACGCCACTTAGAGGTAATGATCTGGGAGGCCTTGGCAGGAGAGGGAAGGACAAAGGAAACGAGCCCCTTCTGAGGTTCTGCTGTATTCTTGGCATCACACAGGTGAACGCCATTCTCTCATTTCAACATCCTCAGGAATCACCTACAGCCAAAAGTGAGGGGGCTATGGTCAATGTCTGCCCAGCAATGACACCTTTAAGAAAACACATGAACAAGCTACAGACTGGGGGAAACATGTTCATATCCAGAATATATAAAGAACTCCTACAAATCAATAATAAAAGGACAACCAGCCCAATTTTTTTTAAGTGGGCAAAAGACTAGAACAGACACATCACAGAAGAAAATATATGAATGCATGTGAAAAATAAGCTCAAAATCATTAATCATTGCAGAAATGCACAATAAAACCAAAATGAGATACTGCTCATCTATTAATACTAGATGGCTGAAATACAAAAACACTAACACCACCGAATGTTGGCAAGGATGTGAAGTAACTAGAACTCTCTTATGTTGCTAATAAGAGTGTAAAATGGCACACCTAGAAAATGTTTGGGCATTATAAAGTTAAATATGCACCTACCTGAGACCCAACAATTCCTCCCCAAGTACCAACCCAAGAGAAATGAAAACATCTGTCCACACAAAGCTTTGTATGCAAATGGTCACGGAAGTTTTATTCATTACAGCCCAACACTACACACAACCCAAGTATCCATCCGTACATGAAGGGGATAAACAAATTGTGATTTATCTATGCAATGGGAAACTACCCCGCAATAAAAGTAATGAACTATTGATATGTGCAACAATACGGATAAATATCAAAAACACGATTCTAAGTGAAAGAAACAATATGTATGGTTATATATCTAATTCCAGTCTATAATTTCATTGCTACAAAAATCCAAGAACAAAGTTTCCATATTGACGATGGAAATCAGTACAGGTGCCTCCAGGTGGTGGCTGGGAGGGTGGGAACCGACTGAGAAGAGCTAGGAGGCATTAGGGAGGTGTTCTGCATCTTCCTGGGAGGGCTGGTTACGTGGGTGAGTGTATTCGTCAACACTCGTTGAACTGAACACCTAAGATCTGTGTGCATTGTGCTGTATTTTAAGTATCCTTCAATTTTAAAAAAAAAAATTGTGTAGTCTCAGACCATCTGGGTTCGAATCCTAGCTCTCCCCCTCACCAGCTTTGTGACCCAGGTTCATCTCTGAGACTCTATTTCTTTGTCTATAAAATGGAAATAACAATTGTTGTTACCTGAGTGCATCACGCGATTAAGTGAGATCATTACTGTGCGTGAAGAGATTGGCTCGGCACCCTGAGACTTGGAAAAGCATGTAATATTAATAAATGTTAATTGAGTAAAAGGAGCTTGCCCAAGGTCTGCCGTGAAGCAAGTGGAGTGAGCTACCGGCAAGGATGGCCCTGAGGGCGTGGCAGGCACAGAAGCAGGGGAGAAGGGCCAGTGCTGAGCCAGGCAGGTGGGCCACCAGACCACTCCATGTCCCCAGAGGACAAAGCGAGGCCAGAATCCTTCAGAGAAAACTAACGCCAGAAGCCCTGTGTAACTCCACGGCTCCAGACATAAATAGGGGTGACACTGTCATTTATGAACAAGTCATGATTTCTGGGCTGCTGGAGGCTACAAGAGAGAGATGGATGGGTGCTTCCCAGTGATTTGCTGTGGGAGTTCTGGGCATGGAGAGCAGACAGCCCAGCCCTGACTAAGCCCGGGGACAGACAGATTTGGAAAGCAGATGCAGAGCTCTGTGGGGAAACTGAGGCACATGCACAGGTCATGCATCGCAGCAAGGGTGGGGAACCTCTCTCTCTCTATGAACTCCCTGGAACTCTGAGCTTCCCTGAGCTCATGGAGGGGGGGTAACTGAGCCCTGCCCACCTGCCAAACATACAGGTGCACCCTCCGTGGTTCTGGGTTCCTTAAAGACCCTGGAGGCATCCACCTCCTGCTGACCTGAGCGGGGGGGCTGACCCTCTACAGAGCCACGAGGGTCAAGATCGGACACATGGGCCTGGCTTATCTCCATCAAGCCTGTCGTAGGGGCTTCCTCTCCACCAGTGACACTAATTAATTTGTGATCCCCAGCAGGGGGTCCAGCGCATTCTGCACCTGCCAACCGAATTATTAAATAGCTCTTCCAGGCTGGCTCACAGCCTTGGGTGATCCCAGCACAGGCACCAACAGCTGGAGGGAACACAACGACTACAAAAAAAAAACAAAATTAAAAATCAGGGCTGCTAATGATAATGATAATCATACCAGCCATTGTTTATCAAGTTCCTATGAGGTGCCACATCCTTTACAGCTGTTATCACCGATATTCCCAAAGACTCTAAAGGGATCATTAACATAATTTTCCAAACCAGGAAACTAAGGTTCAGAGAGGTTAAGGAATTTGTCCAAGGCCACAAAGCCGGTTAGCAGCAGACCTAAGATATGAGCAGAAGCCTGTCTTACTCCAAAGCCCACGTCCTTATGGTGAAGGACATCTCCTGAGGGGTCCCTTGCACCATGGAGGGGGACTTCAGTTCCCTCTCAGCTAAATGATATTGAGTTGGGACCTCAGCCCCAGTTTCCAGGTACACAGCCTGGTTTATCGTCCAGATCAATGTCTGGCTGGGCCCCAGTAGTGACTCAGGGAGAGCCCACTTCTCAGGGACAGAGGCTTGGGTTGGGTGCCATCGAGAAGAGGGACCACACTTACTTTGTGGCCAAGGCCATGAGGCTTCTGTTCCAAAGGCAAATGCCAGGTTCTCCCTAAGGTCTCAAAAGCTGTGTGTGCTCTCCATCATGGCCTCTGCAGCTCAGGATAGTTGAGTGCCTACTGTGTGCAGATCACCTATTATGTGTCAGGCGCCACACTACACAAAGGGAGGTGGATAGTAAGGAAAAAACAGATATGGAAATGGGCAAAGAAAGGACTCAACACAAACTGCAGTGGCTGCTTCCAGCTCTGGGGCTGATGGCCATCCGAGGAGGCCTGGTGCAGGAGGAAGCATCTCAGCGGGGCCTGGGGCACCAGGTGCCCTGTGCACGTGCAGCACGGGGGGCTGGGGGCTGAGAAAACAGCAGAGCATGGCCGAAGAGTCCTTGAAGACCAGGCCGTGTGGCATCTGGTCCCAGGGCAATGGGGAGCTATGGAGGAGTGTGGAGCAGGTGATTGGGAAGGTGTGAATGTCATAGACAAGAACAGGGCGAGTAGTTAGAGAAGCTGATACGGAAGGAGGGCACTGGGTTTAGGACAACACCAAGCAACAAGTAAAGCCCTGTGTCCCACCGGCCCTTAAGCAGCTGCTGCTCCTGTGACTAGACCAGACCAGGCTAGAGAGAGGGTGGGGGAGGGTGGGCAGGAATGGGCTGCCTGCACCATGGCCTGTGCCAGGTTTGAAATCTTCACTTCTTAATTTCTGCAAGTTATCGCTTTTTTTCCTCTCCATTCATTTACTTGGTGTCTTTGACACCCTGCTCATCAGGGAGAAAAATAATCTGCAAACAGAACATCTCAGTGGTGTATCGTATCGGAGCACGAGGAGAAGGAAATGGACTCAAAATGAAAAGCTGATTTTGGGCAAATGTGGCTTTGGCATGCGCGAGCACGCGCACGCACCCTTTGCAGAGCCTGCCCCTCTCCCGGGTAAGCCAGCCCCACCTGGGCAGGGGAGGCCCATGGGAGAGCCACGGAGGCTCAGGAGCAGAGGGGTTTGCAAAGTGCTCCCAGGGGAGCAGGGCCAGGCTTGTGCCCACAGGCCAAGGGTGAAGGGGGTGGGTACGAGCAGTGGGGGCGGCTGGGGTGCTCCACATTTACTGCGGGCAGCCCTGGAGCCTGCCTCTCCCCAACGCCATGACTCTCCAGCCTGGGTGAGCGTCAGACTTACGAGACGGCTGGCTGACTATGCAGATTCCCAGGCACCAAGCCCTACTCCATCCAAATCTAAGGAAGGACCTGGGAACCTGTATTTTTAACAAGCCCTCCCCCCACCCCCAGCTAGTCCTAAATGCCCGTACAGATTTGAGAAGTACGCCCAGCCCTGCCCTCCCAGCCAGAGGGACTCCCCTTCTCTCTCCCGCCAGACCCACATCCAGCTCCCGCCCCACCACCCAGGCATTCCTGATTTCGGCCCCCAGGACCTTGTTCTGAAAGTCCTGCTCTGGGGATGAGACCCTGAGCCCTGTGCCCGCTTCCAGGCCAAACTGACCCCACTGGGCACCCCCATGGCTCAGCCATGCTTTGTGGTTGACTCTGTTAGTGGTTTGTCTTGCAGGAGTAACAGGTGTGAATTTATCGCAGTGCCAGCAATGCCATGTTACTGTTTAAACAGCCAGTTAAGGCCGGGTGTGGTGGCTCATGCCTGTAATCCTAGCACTCTGGGAGGCCGAGGCGGGAGGATCCCTCGAGGTCAGGAGTTTGAGACCAGCCTGAACAAGAGCGAGACCCCATCTGTACTAAAAATAGAAAGAAATTAGCTAGACAACTAAAAATATATAGAAAAAATTAGCCGGGCATCGTGGCGCATGGCTGTAGTCCCAGCTACTTGGGAGGCTGAGGCAGAAGGATTGCTTGAGCCCAGGAGTTGGAGGTTGCTGTGAGCTAGGCTGACGCCACAGCACTCTAGCCAGGACAACAGAGCGAGACTCGGTCTCAAAAAAAAATAAAATAAAATAAATAAATAGCCAGTTAAATCCATCTCTAGGCCCTGCCTGGCAAGTTGGTGAGAAATTAAATCTCAGCTTCTCGGGGTGGGGTGGGGTGTACCCTTGGGTGCGGTCTAGGTGGTAACATCTCTGGTTCTCAGGGCATTCTGGTTACCTTGAGTTCATAGCCTGTTGTTCAAGCTGCTGCTTCTGTTCCCAGAGATGCTGAGTCAGGGACCCGGGGCCCAAGATCCTTAGCGTCCTTAGGGACCCCACACAGCCAGTCCCTCTTGAGTCCAGCTGCCTACCCCTCCCCAAAACCGAATGAGGAGGGCACCAAAATCCCTGTACCCTTCCCGGTCCTGGGAATTTCTCCCGTGGGCTACATCAGCCTTCCCACCTCTACCCTTCCAGAGCATTCTTCCCTCCATCCCCTCCTCTTTCCTGGACATGGGGGAGGGGGAAGGAAATGCCAAAACTGGTCTGCTTTTCCTGACTAACTCACCCTTTACGTGGGCATATTCCTTTCTTTCTTTTATTAAGGATTTTTTTTAATTAATGAAGTTCTTCTTAGTCCACCGATTTCAAATGAGTGGCTTAAAACGTAATGCCACTTAATGCTTTTAACACAATACATAATAATGAAACAAGGACTCTCATTTGTCGAAGGTCTGCCGCCTGCCGAACCCTGCCATAGAAGTTTTCCATACGGGAGTAGCTCTCATTCCCAGCTCTGGGAGCTGGAATCGCCAGAATTTCCCCAGAAATTCTGATGAAATTGGTCCAGGAGGGACTCAGGGTAGACCCAGGCACTGGTACTTGTTTTAATCACCCTGGTGATTCTAAATGTGCAACCAGGTTTGAGAAACACCCATTTGATCCTCACCAGGACCCTTTGTGGTGAGTGTAGTTAGTGTCTCCATTACGTAAATGGGGAAACTGAGGCCCGGAGGCCTTAGGAAGAGGTGGAGGTGGGAGGAGGGGCTGCCCAGACTGGGTCATTGGCCTGGCTGCTGGGGGCAGGATGCTGGCTGCGGTTGAGGATGTCGGGTACAGCCAGGGGCCATGCACTGTGAGTCACCAGTAGGTGGCAGTAGGTGGAGGAAACAGGCTCCAGCCACCAGCCCCAGCAGACAAGGAGGAAGCCCAACCAAGTGTCGCCGCCTGCTTAGGCGTCAACCTCCCCCGCCGCTCCCCCAGGGCCAGGCTACAGCAGGAACCGGCAGCTGGCGGTGTGGGACTACCCAGGCTGAGGCAGGAAGTAAGAACAAATTGCAAAGAGGATGGAATTCTGCAATTAAAAAAAATAATAGCAGCCCCATGAATAAAATTACATATGGAGGTAGAGAAGGGGGTTAATCCTCCCGGCTCCGAATCCTCCTGCTTCAATTCCCGCAACCGGCAGCAGAGGAACAGCGGGCTATAGAATCAGCAGCTGCTGTTACATAAACGTGTGCGATCCATGCCGATTAGATGCCACGATCACGGAAGGAACTTGGACGACTTATGCCCCAGCCCCGTCTGGGAGAAAGCGGCAGACGGGGGAGGCGCAGGGAGGTGGTCAGGTGGGGTGGAGACCCCTGGCTGAGCTGCCGGGACTCTCAGAGCACCCAGGACATGCCCCACCCACCCACAGCCACCCGCCCTCGCCCCTGCCTCCGTGGGGCTCATCTTCCTCCCCTCAGGTGGAGCACACGCCCTGTCGGCCCCTCAGCCTGCTGGACCCAGCAACCACTGCCCCCAGAGCGCCACTCCGGGGCCTGCGGCGATACTTAATATTCCCTGAATATTAAGGCTCTCGAAGACGTTCGGCGTGTTAATAACTTCAGGACGCTTTGGGATGCTGAGCAGCTGTCTATTTCAAAGCAGCGTTTCCCAGGGGCCGGCAGGCAAGCCCTGCCCAGGACTGACACCAGACAGGCCCCTGGGCCCAGAGCAGCTTTCGCGGGTCTGCTGCGGCTGGGGGGAGTTGTCCCCGAAAGCCACCACCCCACCAGTTTGCAGAGGCGAGTCCTGGGTAGCGGGGGTGAGGGATGGATACTGGGTCTCCCTCAGGAATGTCTAAGCCGTGATCCTCAAAGTGTGTCCCACGTATTGCCCACGTCACCCTTGGTGCCTGGGAAAATGTAGATTCCAGGTCCAACCCCAGCCCTGCTGAATCTCGTTGGTGGGGAAGGCCTGGGAATCTGTGTTTTAACAAGTCTTAGATGATTTTTATGCACATAGAAGTTTGGGAAGCCCGGATCCGAGGACACAGGGAGAGGCCACGTGGTCACCAGTATGAACAGCCGGACTGCTGAGGCTGAGGGGGGTTGTTCAGAGGCCCAGGGGTCCAGCTCCACACACGATCTCACTTACGCATGACAACATCGGGGAGGGGGTATGGTCTCCATCACCATGGTACAGATCAGGAAACGGAGGGTCACGAAGGTTCAGGTCTCGGCTCAACCCCTTCCCTTCCTCTCAGAGGCATGACCACCAGGGCTAGCGGAGCCCCCATTCCCTCCGTGTCAGGGGACTTGCTCACAGCACCTGAAACAGAAATCATTCTGTCTGGGGAGGCGTTCGTGTTTCTCATCGGCCTGTCCACCGTCACCCTGACCATCCTGTCTGCTGCCACAGCCGCAGCACCAGGGCGGAGCCGGGCACAGAGTAGATGCGCGCTGAAGGAGGGAAGTGATGGGGTCACCTGGGTTTGGTGACTCCAGTGGCGGCGTGGTTGGGGGGGCGGTGGTTAGAAGGGGCAGGGAGGGGGGAGGGGGAGAGGAGGAAGAGGAGGGATGGGGCAGAGAGCAGGAGGTCAGCGGGGGAGGCAGCCACCCTGCCTCTGAGCCGGGCTGGCATGAGCAGACACCACCTGGCCTTCCTGGCGCTGCCAGCAGAGGAGCCGGTTTAGAAGCAGAGCCAGGTGGGGTCACAGCTCCTGTTTTGCAGGTGAGGAGGCCGATAGAGGAGGTGGACGGATGGACCGAGGCCCTCCAGCAAATGCACGTCAGGCGTGGCCCCCCACGCTCCACCTGCCTCGCCGCCCAGGGGTGGAATTCTTTCCCATCAGGGCTCTGGGGGCTGAATCCCGGGTTGGACCCAGGTCAGCCCACACCCAGCCTTCCAGGATTCTGGAAGGGTCTGCTGAGTGGGCGGGGCCAGGATGGAATGTGGGCAAACGGCCAGTCACCTCCATCTGCCAAAGACAATGGCAGTTGAGCCTCTTTCTCGGAGAGACTAATATTTATGCTGCATGCTAAGCAGCTGCGGCAGCTGGGCCACGCGAGGCCTTCAAACCCACCCCGCCAGCGCCGGCCCCAGCCCAGAAAATGGACTTCTAACAGGCAGCAAATGAACATGTCAAGCCCAATCATTCCACAGCCTGTGGGGGGTGGGGGGACAGTGAGAAACGGTGACCTCTCGTGGCACAGCTGTCCCCGATAGCGCCGGGCTCCTCCCGTGCGTGGCAATCCGCTCAGCCCCTGAACCGTCACACCCGGTCTCCACACAGCTGGGCCTGGGCAGGCGCCACGCGGAGCCCAGGGGACAGCTGTCAGGGGCAACACCGATGGGGACAGGGGCTGGGCAGGTCAGCCCTGCACCAGGCGCAGCGGACCACTCTGGGGTGGGGGGGACGGGCCTGACTGGCAGGCGACAACAGGCAAGTCTGCAGCCCCAAAGCCAGCGAGACGTCACCCTTCTCCACCCCTCATGGACTCCGGATGCATAGCATCTGCCTTTGTTCTCCACTCCACTCCGCCCAGAAAAGCTTTGCAGGGAAAAGTCCCTGCTTCAGAGAAAACCACCTTGATGCCGGTTTAAAAACTCAACCCCAGCCTGAGGCTCCCCTCAGACCTCGCCCACCACCCCCACACCCCCGTCCCCTCCACAGGCTCAGCGTTGGTCACCAATGGGTGGCAGGCACTGGGCTGGGGGCTTTACCTTTGCCGAGATCTCTAGAGGCACAGTGACCCTGAGAGGTGGTCACCAGCATCACCTCATCAGGAAGACTGAGGTCAGAGGGGTTGAGACTCGCTTTAGTCACTCGGCACATGGGGCACACCCAGGACACACCAGGACACACCAGGAGCGTGGAGCACACCCAAGACTAGAAGCTGGTGTCCTCTCTGGTGTCCCAGCTCAGGGCTTTTCCCACCACAGAGCCCAGCCTGTCTTCACCGGGGCTCATTGAGTCATTTTGTGTTTACGATTCCAGCAGAGGAGTCGTCTTGCTCTTACAGGGGCATAGTTGCTTTTTGAACTAATTTCGAGAAGCTAGGTCCCTTCATGCCTGGCCAGACTCCACAGAGAACAAGCAGCCCCTCGCCCAGCCACCCACCTCCTTGCCTTTTCCCTGAAACCTTCCTCAGTGGCCACAGACTTCACTGGATGCCGTCCCATCACGCAAGGCAGCAGCCAGCTGGACAGACATTGCTCACGTCCCAATCTCCTGCCAGATGGCCACCAACTGGTCACTCCAAGACCTCTTCAGGAGCAACGGCCACCTCTGCCTGCCCCAGGGCTGCGCCCTGCCCTTCCACTCCTTCCCCCGGGGCAGGGCCAGAGTCAGGGGTAAAGCGGGCTCTGGACAGAGAACAGACCCTCAGGACATGCCTGAAACCTTCCAGTCACAGACGGCTGAGGCCTGCAGGGTCTGTTTCTGGTGGGACCTGCTCCAATCAGGATTTTAAAGGGCAGCTCATCTCTCCTAGAAGCTCCTTCGGCAGGAGTCCTAGACAAGCCAGGGTTGAGGGTTGTTAGAGACCCCGGGAGCAGAGCCAGCTGTCTCCTTTCACAGATAGGGACGCTGAGAGGAGGGAGGAGAAGGGCCTTGCCTGAGGCCACACGGGAAGCCAGTGGCCCTCCCAGAACTGCAAGCACCACCCCAGAGCCACCGCTTACGAGCACCCAGACACGGTCCCGTTCACCTGCTCATAGGTGAGGCTGCCGTCCCCAGGGGTGAAGGGGTTCTCCTGCCAGCCCTGGCCTTTCAGGCCACTGAGCCACTAAGAGGTTTTAAGGTCCATTCTTCCATCTGTAATGAAGAAAGAAATTGGGATGTCGGGGGCGGGGCATGGAACTGATCAGGGGTCCCCAAAAAAGACAAACACTCTGCCTCACACCCGGAGCCCCGTCACTGCCCTTAGGGAATGCTCACATCAGTGCCAAGGGGAACCAGTCAGCGTGTCTGTGACAGTCTCACAGAGGAGAAAACCAACGCCAACGCCGCCTGAGCAGGGGTGCCAGAGTCAGCAAATGAAAGTACAGGATGCCCTATTACATTTCAATTTCAGACAATGAATAATTTTTATAAGTATATTTGTTTCCTAGGGTTGCCATAACAAAGTACCACAAACTGGGTGGTTTTAGGGATTCTCTCAGCCTTCTGGAGACTACAAATCTGACATCAAGATGTTGGCAGGGCCACGCTCTCCGTTCCAGGCTTTTCTCTTAGTTCCTGGTGTGGGCAGGGATCCTTGGCGTGCCTTGGCTTGTAGACACATCACTCCACTGTCTGCCCCCATCACTGCGCGGCATTCTCCCCGTGTTCTCTGTGCCTTCCCGTGGCCATCGTCCCTCTCTGTGTGTCTCGTTTCCTTTTCTTATAACAACACCAGTCGCATTAGATTCAAGGCCCACTCTGTCTATGGCGATACCACCCGGAATGTGCCCGATCTCATCTCGGAAGCTAAGCAGGGTCGGCCTGGGTAGTACTTGGATGGGAGATTAAGGGCCCACCCCACACCAGTCTGACCTCATCCTAACTTGATTACATCTGCTAAGATCCCATTTCCAAATAAAGTCACATTCCGAGGTCCAGAGGTTAGGGCTTGAACACCTCTTTTCTGGGAGACACAATCCAGCCCATAAATACTGCATGGGACACA
>RJWJ010004555.1:0-75064 GCA_004363605.1 Indri indri
TTAATGAGGTGCTGAATTGTATTCTTACTTTGCTATTGTTGGCAAGTATGGTGTTCAGCCGAATTCGAAACTGTGGAACCATTTGTAAAACAGAAATGTTAGCCCAAAGTTTTGTATTCACCATGTGGCTTTTATCCTACCAAAGCGGGATGGCAGGGCCCTCCGCATCTGGGAGGCAGGGCAGGTAGCAGTGTGGTCTGGGGTTCTGGGGAAGCCCCCACCTGCAGCCTCCATGTCTGGCCAGTCTAGATGAAAAGAAAAGAGTAGAAGAGAA
This sequence comes from Indri indri, assembly GCA_004363605.1. Lineage (NCBI taxonomy): Eukaryota > Metazoa > Chordata > Mammalia > Primates > Indriidae > Indri > Indri indri. The sequence goes on from RJWJ010004555.1 coordinate 275, forward strand.
AAGGACAGGATTATCCCCACTTACCTGGCACTGGTGAAGTTTTGCTGGGAAGGATTGTCTGTTAGACCACTATTGGTCATTAAAATAAAAGCTCCCATTAGGTTCCAAGATTAACTAGTGTCCAAGCAGAGCTGAAAGGGGATGTGAATTAAGTTTCATGCATGCAATTTCTCACGTATTCACTCATTCTAATACCTCTATTGGGAAGGTGGCATTAGTCCTATTAGGCATAGGAAGAAACCGAGTTTAGAAAAGTAAATGACCCACCGTGGTCACATAATTGGCAAGCCAGGGTTTAAACCAAGGCTTCTGGCCATGACTCCAGTCGTCGGTGTGGCCACCTCGCATTCACACCCTTGGAAACACAGGGACACTTTCTAAAATGTGCCTTTTCTACTGTCCTACATGGCAGGTGGGAGTGAAAGTTGGAACCGCCTTTGTGAAAAGCAATTTGTACTATGGATCAAGACCCTTTTAAATGTTTATACCTTTTGACGGTGTGATTCCACCTTTACAAATCTTTCTGAAAAAACTTGCCAGAGATGTGGATGATTCCCAGAGATTTATGCAAAAAGATGCTTATTACGACAATACGCATAATAGTGAAATGCTGTAAAATTTCCTTACAAGGGGAATGGCTAAATCACTGTAGCAAAGGTTCCAGTTAGGCCATAACAGAGACTCAAATATGTTGCGTGTTACCGGCCTTTGAGTATAGATTTGAATTAACTCAGACACACGGGCACTGGAGCAGAAAAAGCATTGACTCCAGGCCACGGTTGGAATTTAGATATATACAGACACGTCAGGCAGACTTGGTAGGGAGGAAGAGGATGCCAACAGAAGCCAGCTTGCAGGAGGGACTGGGGTGGGGGGAGGGGAAGCCTTGAAAAAAGAATTAATCCCAGAAAAGAAGGGAGTTTGGTGTGATGAGGTGGATTCAGCAACACAGCTCAAGATTCCAAAAGCAGCAGGGGAGGGAGTGGCGGGAAGGCTGCTGCGTGATCCGAGATAGCCACCTCACTAACTTCTGCACGTTCAGGGCCCAAGCGACCTGGCTGCAGGAACGGAGCCCACCACAACGTCCCACCTATGATGAGGCTGCTGGGTAGTTAAAGAATGAATGTGAGCACGGGGACCTGGAGTGGCCAGACTGAGTCTCCGGGAATCTGTCCCCTTACAGAGTGGAGGCTGGTGAAGCAGAGATCCTTTCCAAAGAGGCACAGAAGGCTGGGACAGAGAACTTGGAGGAAGGGAAGCCGACAGAGTGCTGTGGCCCAGAAGGATGGTTGAAAACACGTAAGATGTACCTTGCTTTTCCCCACACACTCAAGAAACACTTCACGTAGAACCGGGATTTCTGAGTGAGTAAGTGGGACCGAGCGCACATGAGATGCAGCCTACGAGGCCCGGGATTCAGGGCTGATATCTCATGGCTCGTTTTGCCCACTTCCATCTGGTACATTGACTCTCCTGGAATAAACTCTCCCCTCCCCACCATTCGCCCCCGCAGCCCGTCAACCAGCAGTTTGGGGTCTTGGTCCTGATGACCACTTTGGCCCCTTTGCACAGCACTCGTCTGCCCTTGGCTGGTTTTGCACTACCCTCTCGGCTTGGGTTTCACCCTGGACTACCATAGTCCTACTTCCACCACACACATGCAAAGCAATATCTAGTAGCCATGAAAAACAATACTTAGAGTTTTAAGTGGAATGGATATAATCTTAAGCAAATAATGTAAGATAAAAAATGTATATATAGCATGATTTTCATTATAAAAATGCACTAAAAATATTGGAAGGAAATATGCTAAAAGCTTAAAGTGGATAGTGGGATTATGGATGACCTGTATTTCATTTTTATTTAAAGTTTTATTTTCCATGAACTGGAAGGCATGATTTTATACTTACAAAGGGGGTATTAAAAATGTGCTCCTTTTCTCCCTTCTGGCGGAAACACATGAGAAAGGCAGATGATGCACAAATTTATTAAATTTGGGTCAAAAAATAGATGGAATCAGCCTGGAAGTTGCTAAGGCAGCCCATCTGGTTTAGTTGTATTGTATGAGAACAAGTCGATTTCTCAATTTAACATTAGCTTGGGTCACTGGTGCTTTCACGCAACCTCAGAGAGAGAGAGTTGAGCTGTTCCATATCTGGAATACTGTGACGGTACCATCCTGACATAGGTGGCCCAAGGGGAATAATTTTGGCAAGTTAATGTTTGCAGAGAAAATGCTGTCTGTTCTTCAAGTATTCTCAAAAAGAACATATTGAGACTAGACAGCCTCCCTGTTCAATTGCAAAAGAACAAGAACTTCCAGTTCTCATTTATGATAAGTGAACATTGGTCAATAAGCCAAATGTGAGCAGGAGGACTTTTATTAGATATTAATATAAGCAATCAAACACATTTATGTTTTAAATTCGGGATTTACCACTTGAACCTAACCAACGTCTCTTTTCATTAAGATAGCAGTCATTTATTTGCAACATGCTTTCCGCTCCCATTTTTTCTTTAGTCTTCGAAGCATCAGCACCCATGTATTAAGTTTTGCATTGTTGCTTTGCACCATTGGTGTCCCATCAAAATTCATATGTTAAAGTCTCAACTCCTGGCACCTCAGAATGTAGCCATATTTAGAGATGAGGTCTTTAAAGAGGTGATTAAGTGAAAATGAGGCTGTTATAGTGTGCCCTAATCCAACATGACCAGAAGAAGAAACCCCAGGGGTGCGTGCCCACAGAGAGACAGCCATGTGAAGAGGCAGTGAGAGGGTGGCCATCTGCAAGCCAAGGAGAGAGGTCTCAGAAGAACTCGACCCTGCAGGCACCTTGATCTTGGACTTCCAGCCTCCAGAACTGTGAGAAAATAAATATTAATATCTGTTGCTTACACCACCCAGCCTGTGGGAATTTGTCATGGCAGCCCCAGGAGACTAACACAGCCACTCAGTCTGTGGTGCTTTGTCATGGCAGCCCTAGCAAATCCACCCTCCATCCCTGTTTGTGTCTGAAGCCCAGAACACCCAAGTCACCCCTCTTCACTCTGACTCTCAAACCCACGGTGGCTCCTGTACATATCCTGACCCAATGGTTTTTAAACTGCAGATTGGAACCCAATAGTGGGTCTGGAAGGCAATTTAGTGAATCTTGACCAGCATATTAAGAATTAAATGCAATAAAATAGAAGAGAATAAAATACAACAGAATGGCACAGAAGAGGATAGAATACAATAGAGAATATCAGAATGCACTACATATGATAAAGGCAAATACAGCTCTCGTGAAATCTTTATTTCCATTATATACGTTATATGCAGATACTGGCTCGTGCTATAAACTGAATTTCATATTGTGAGTCATGGTAAAAATAAATGTGAAAGCCACTGACTGAATTGGACCCCATATTTTGTCTCTCTCCAACCCCCAAAGCACTTTCATTGTGGTCCATCACCAGCAAAATCCACCATGCACTTAACTTCTTCTGAATGTTCTGTTTATCTGGCTCAAATTAAAATTAAAAAAACACAGGTCTCATAAACATAACAGTAGCAAGGATGGATGATATTAGGTATGCTCCAAACAGGAAACCTGCTTCATCTTGATCTTCATTGGATTTATATAGAATAACTGTTTATTCATTTTTGAAGGAAAGAAGAAAATGTAAAACTATGTGAATGGCTAGAAATATAGAAAATCATGCCTGAAATTAAAGTGTAAATATCATAATCTGTCACTGAATTTCCTCCTTTCTAACATGCTATTAATTGGAAGACAGACCATTAATTTAAGAATGGCTTTCTAAGCAAGAAAGAACGTTATGGAGTTGCACTGTCCAATATGGTAGCCGCTAGCCACTGTGTCTACTTAAATTTAAATTAATTAAAATTAAAAATTCAGTTTCTTCATCTTACTAGCTACATGCTAAGTGCTTGATAGCTACATATTATATATTATAGAATATTTCCATCATCATACAAAGTTCTACTGGCCAAGACTGCTATGGCTTTGTGGAATGGGAAGAGAGAAGGAAGGTTTCAGGGTAACTGTGATTTGTAAAAGCACTGGAGAGCAAGTTGCTTTGGAGGAAACGTGTTTTAACAGGTTGTGCATGTGGGTAGTAGTTAGACAAGGAAGTAAAAATTGAAACTGCATAAGAAAGGAACCCTACAACAATAGACCTATCAATATAAAATAGCAATTGTAATAATTTTGATTAAGAGCTTGCTGCTGTCAAACACCATGCTAAGCACTTTACAGATGATCTGTACAGATTATTTACAGATTACAATCCTAGAAAGAAATAATTAACCATTTTTACAGATGAGAAAATTGATAGTCAAGGATTAAGTAACTTGTTCAAGAACTGACTAAAGTGGCTGGGTGTGGGGGCTCACGCCTGTAATCCCAGCGCTTTGGGAGGCCAGGGTAGGAGGATCACTTGAGGCCAGGAGTTGGAGACCAATCTGGGTGACATAGGGAGACCAGGGCTCTATTTAAAAAAAAGAAAAGAAAAGAAAGAACTAACCAAGGAAGCTGCAGAACAAGGAGTTGAAGCCTTGTTGAAGCCTGTCATACCAGCAATTCTCAACTGAAGACCAGGAAGCTAAGGGGATGTCAAGTGGTGCTTTCGTCATCATTGTTGGGGCTGACTGGAAAATCAGGAGCACTCCCTATGCAATTCTCATATGCATGCCCTAGTTGAAAAAGTACCACACCATAAACAAATTAGCAGTGAACCTGGAAGTCAATTAAATATTTAGTTGAATCAAAATAATTGTCATAAATATGTTTACTACATCAAATACAAAATCCAAAACCGAATCTTGAAAACGGAGGCTTACATAATAAATAGAGTCTAATAACTATCTGAGCTTTATGACCCCATATTATATTACTAAAGACAGGAATTTGTGGGGAATAAACACAAAACGAACTCAAATAAGATCCACTTAATTGTTAGATGGCTGACATAAAAAAATTACACTTTTACTGTTCACTTTGACAACTAAAGAAATATAGGTTTAGGGCTACATTTAATAAACTTAAAGGTAACCACATCTTAATAAAAAAATACAATAAATAAATAAATAATTTTATGAAAAAGATAACCACTACCAGAATTAAGAACCGCCTTCCAAATTACCACTGAAGTAAAGAAAACAAAAACACGATGCACATGATATAGGCAAGAAAATATAGAAAATAATAAATAAACCTAAGAGAGAACACAAAAAAATACCTGAAACAGGAGCACATGCGTCAGTTTTTATGCTCATCATCATTGTTTGACACTCTATAATAAAAATCAGAGATGCTCACACAGTGTTAAAAACAAAACGTGATTATTTGCTGCTTATAAAAGACAACCTAAAATAAAATTACACTGAATGGTTAAAATTAAAAGGGTGAATAAAGACACATCAGTCAAAGGTGGGCAAAAGAAAGCATTGGTGCGATATTACTGAACAGAGGATTCAAGATAAAAATATTATTCAAAATGAATATTTATCAAATGCTGAGACCAGGGAGGACTTTACAAGCTTGAAACAAGAACTTCTCAAAGGTCTCTTCACAGGGACAAAGTTTGCTAGATTTAACGATATAAAAATTTAAAACGTTTGAATAGCTAAAAGCAACACAATCAGATTGCAAAGGTAAATAAGCTGAAAAAACTAGTTTCAACAAATGCAACACAGGATTAATATCTTTAATATATAAAGAGTTCGTGAAAATCTCAGAGAAAAATATTAGTGCAAAGATACACAATTCTGAAAGAAGAAAACTGAATCGATGTAAGTCAAAGAAATTAGACTAGCAACGAGATAACTTGCTTCTCCCAAATTAACCATCTTTAAAAATCCTATTAAGAGCACTGGTGGAAATACAAACTGGTACATTATTATTTGGAGATCATTCTGGCCCGAGCTCTCCAAAGCTTTTAAAGTGTTCATTCCTTTTGAAACTAAAACCCTACTTCTGGGAATCAAGCCCACGGACAGAATCAGAACTGTCAGACCAAGATTTATGAACAAAGACGTTCAGGAAAATACTCTTTATGATAGCAAGAATTTTGAGAGAGCCAGAATGTTAAATGATGATAGCAATTTTTAGAAAAGTATGATATACCCAGAAGACTGAATATTATGAATCATCAAAATAATATTTGAGAAGTTATTAAAATAAAGAAATAATGTATGGGTATATGTCAAGTAAAAAAAAGGAAGCAAAAATGGCATGCTAAATGCTATAAACTGGATATTAAATTGCATGCACAGCGTCATCTCAGCTAAATTAATAGTGTCTGCCTTTGAAATTATAAGGTCTTTATTTTCTGGTTTTGAATACTTTTCTATGCTTTCTCAATTTTCTACATTGAGCACAGGCTACTTTTATAATCAGAAAAAAATTTGAAGAGAAACAAATCACTCTCAGTTATCATTAAATCTTTAGTTCTAGCCCTCTTTTATTTATCAGGATTCTCAGCTGCAGAAACTGCTTCTTGCAATCTTGAGCAAAAGTTCCATTTGTTGCAGGGATTTGGGAGACAAAAAGAAGGCTTGGAAGAGGCTGGTTAGCACTGGGGAGCTGTGATAAATGACCTCTAACCAGTGTTCAGATTATATCACTCAGGCTTCAAAGACTGGGGAGAAGGTGTCCCATGGCCTAACCTAGGTCACCGGCCTGCATCAAGTGAGGGATGCATCTGGAATCGTCAATGTGCACTGGAGGAGACAAACCACCTCCCTCCAAGACAAGACCCAGTGGGAGAAAGGTGAGCCCCCCAAAACTATTAGGGTGCTGGTAGGAAGGGGGCTTAGTTCCTGTTGACCTGAAACATGATGTCACCACTGCGTATCTCTTCTGTCAGTAACTTTGCTTCTAAAGTGTCTTCTTCACCTTCTTTTCCTATTCACTTCCCATCTCTGAAATGCGGCATCTCTTCCCTCTACTCCATTTCAACTTTCTCACTCAGGTTCACCAATCGAACTGACTGTCAGATGCAGTGGGTGTTTCTCAGGCCTTATCTTTCTAGATATCTCAGTTTGGGTCCCCCTAAAAACAGACTCTGAGACCAGAATTTGACTGTAAGTAGTTTATTTGGGAGGTGATACCAGGAAACACTGGTAAAGGAGTGAAGTGAGAAGGAGAGGGAAGGAAGTCAATACAGTGTGCCTTATCAACAAGTTATCATTATGGGCATGTGAAGCTTAACCCTGCTGGGAACTCCGGGAAGTGGTGTAGAACACGCAGCTCAGAGCTACGCTACTCCTGGGGCAAAGGAGCTGGAGCAGTTATACACCAACTTCTGTCCATCGTTGGCTGAGGGCTGTTCGAAGGGGGCGTTATTCCCTGGCACTTCCAGCCTGTCATGCCCAGGGACAGAGCAAGCTCTGGATGCTAGAGAAATTTCTAGAATCAAAGAGATGCAACTTCTAGCAATTGGAAGTCTGGCCATACACACTGGTAAGGGCCGAGGGAATATGGGCGGGGCGCTCACAGTATTTGTTTTACTAGACATTTCTGTATGCTGTTTCACATTGCTGATGACTCTTCCTGCAACTCTGCCTTCCCTTGAATACTAGAACGGTCCCTCCCCACTTGTTTTCTCTCTTCTCTTGCCACTTCTTCCCAATCTTCTACATAGGCTCCTTGTTTCTTTGTTTTTTCCTATGCTTAGATGTTGGGAATCAGCTAACCGTTGTATTCTCATCCCACATACTTTCCTCGGCAACCTCAATCATATCTTTATCACCAAAGTCCTGCTCTCTTTTCTGGAATCTAGACCCAACAGCCTAATGAATATCTCCACTTGGGTCTCTCATGAGCACCTTAAGCTCAACAGGTCTAAGACTTTCCTCTCCAAATCTTATCTTCTCTCCAAATCTCTCTCCCCCTGAATGCCCTCTCTCAAAATGGCAACACCAGCCACCCAGGTTTGCAAGTCAGAGTCCTGGAGCCATTCTTCCTTTCTCCTTCCCTCTCCCTATCCCTATGTCTTACTGGCCACAAAGTCTTATCAATCCTAACTTCGCTTCTCTTTTCTGCCCTCTCTACCTTTAAGGCAGACTACTTTTACGTACCATGGTCCAGAAAGGCAAGGTGCAGTAGGAACTCCTAGCCTTGTCCCCAGCCTTCTTTTTGCTCCTTTTTGGCTCAGTTCACTTCCTGAACCTTTCTTGACTTCATTCCTACCCCTTTGACTTGGAGAGATCTCTGATTCCCTGGCTCACCTCAAAGTGTTTGCTACAGCCTTAGAGTTGGGCTTATTCTCAGGATCTTCCCACTTTTGGTAGGATTCCAGATTAGTTAAGATTCAGTTTAGTTGTGAATTACAGAAATCCAAAATAACTGGGGCTTAAATAAGATGGAAGTATATATATATATATATATATGTGTATATATATATATATATATTTTTTTAGACAGGGTCTCACTCTGTTGCCCAGGTTAGAGTGCAGTGGCATCATCATAGCTCACTGCAGCCTCAAACTCCTGGGCTCAAGCAATCCTCCTGCCTCAGCCTCCTGAGTAGCCTGGAGTACAGGTGTGCACCACTAAGGCTGGCTAATTTTTTTTTATTATTCTTTGTAGAGACAAGTCTCACTATTGCCCAGGCTGGTCTCAAACTCCTGGCCTCAAGTGATCCTCCAGCTTCAGCCTCCCAAAGTGCTAGGATTACAGGCGACAGCCACTGCATCTGGCCCATCATTTCTTATGTTAAAAAAAAGTCCAAAGGAAGTCAGTCGAGGGCTGGTGTGGTCCCCACAGAGACTCAGTTTTTGTTCCTGAGGGAACCCAAACTAGGACAATGGGGTAAAAATTCACTTGGGGCATTTGATTCAAAATAAGAATTCCCCTGGGCATCGTTCTTTAACAATGTGGTGAAATTTCAAGTGTACATAAATCTATGGAGGGTAGAAGCCCTAGGAAGGGTTTCAAGAAGTTGCTTCTCCCCGTCATGTGGAACTATTCCATGTCACGGCTATGCAGCAGCCTGGAAGAAGCTGGGTTCTGAGGGGACTCAGAGAATGTGATGCTGGAGGACTTTTTCCTCCTGGGGTTCCCTGGGACGATACTGCCCACAATTCTGCCCCCCTCCCCACTCCCCACCCCCAACCACCAGCCTCCTAACTTCCCAGCATCTTTCTTCCCTCTTCCCCTGGGGCCTGCTCACTCTGGAGCCCAGAAACCAGCTCACAGGTTTCCCCAGGGTCGTATCCCACCCCTGCTCCCCAAGGTCCCAACTCACCTGTCATTGGAGGGAGATGTCACTGGGCTGTCAGGATCCTCAGTGCTAATAAGGGAAACACCCAAGGTGTTAAGAGTTGATGGTAGCTTGTTGAGTTAACCCCTCCCAGGGGATATTTGCATCTTATTTGGGAACGATATTGAACCAGTGGTTTTTTTTTGTTTGTTTGTTTTTTATCACGAGGCTTTCAAAGAAAGTGATGATTATCTGAACAGAACCCTAGGGCAGAGAGAAGAGGCTACTCATGGCTATAGACTACCAGTGCAGGAATTCTGGCCACTCCAAGCCATGCCCTCAACCTTGGGCCCCACTGGTGGCTCCAAGCGCTGAGGGGGTCTTTATCTCAGCCACACCTGTGGCCCACACCAGCACACTGGTAGGGAAACCACCTTACACTGTTGAGGGAGGGATGGTGCCAATGTGCTGCCCAGGGGGCCAAGGCAAGATTGCGACTCAGTGCCTTAAAACAGAAACATGTGCTTTTATTTTTTATTGGGAAAATTTCCAAAACTGCATAAAAGTAGAGAATGCAAGTAACCCCTTCATACCCATCACCCAGATTCAACAACCACTAATACTTTGCCATTCTTGTTTTACCAAGTATCGCCACATACACTTTTTTTTTGCTGAGTTCTCTAAAGCAAATCTCAGTTGTCATGTCATTTCACTTCAGTATGCATTGAGGGGCTGGGAGGGAGGAAGGAAAAAAAGAAAGGAGAAGAAGAAAATCGTTTTTCTTATATAACCATAATGCTATTTTCACAATTAACAACATAAACAACAGTTTATAAATATCACCTATGACTCAGTCTATATTTAAATTTCTAGACAATTGTGAAAACAGAGGAATACTTTTTAAAAAGTGGGATGCTCTTTATAACATCAGAGCAGACAGATCTGTAGGAATAAATTAGGGGATGGGGGATTGTATTGAGACCCTCTTAGAACATCCAGTTAACCCAATAAAAAGGAAGTGTCCATTCCAGTTTCACCCTGTGCTTGTAAGCCCAGGATTTTAAAGGTACTGGAGGGTTACTTCCACCCACCTCAGAGGGTTCATATTCATCTCCCTGTGAAACAATGTGAATAAAAGACTCCTTGTACATTCTGAAGGGGAACATTACAGTGTCCACTTGTCGTTCTTTATATCAAAGGCTCAGGAGAAAAATGATGAGGATTTGTACATTTGTACGTGAGCCAGGAATTGTCCATTAACTTTCTAAATGATCCGGTCACAGTCTACTGAATTTGGAAGAACTGCCAAAGATGAAATAGCTTTTCCTGCTCAACTGGAACTAAGGGAAAGTGGTTTAAGACAGAGAGTGACAAATCAGAGAAAGATAAAAATCACCGCAACTCCTACCAGCTTGCTTTAATCTTATCTGGCAGAGCTTCTCCTCACTTGAAAATGAGTGCTTTCTAGTTACAGCTGACGTTAGAGCTCACTACATCCCAGCCACTATTCTCAGCACTCGATATGCCTTCGCTCATTTAATCCACACAACCGTATGAAGTAGGTAAGATTATTCTCACTTCTATAGATGGTGAAAGTGAAATGCAGAGAAGTTAAGGCATAACCTGTCCAAGATTACAGAGCCACTAATTGGAAGACACAGGGCCTGAGCCCAGGTATCTAGCTCCAGGCTGCACGCATAACCACTGTGTTATACCACCTTGGGGTGAATTACTGTGATTTTTATATACATAGTCTCATCTGATATCATTGCCTTCATTGTTTAGCTCTATCCCAACACTTTTGCCACTGTCCTACTTAAACGCTGCTGACCCACCTTTCTTTCCAAATGAAGCTGTGAGCTCCTTGAAAGCAAGGACTGCTGTGTCCCAACAGTGCTTAGCAGTAGCAGACATTCATTAGCCAACGTAACAGGACAGGGTGAGGCAAGTAAGGCATTGATCTCCAGTGCAAAATTAAACAGAGCTCAACAACAGTCATCAAAATGAATCACATTTTAATGCAATTTTTAAAATACCAAAACCAGGTTCAGTAACAGTACCATGCTGAGCCATATTGGAACCTGAGACAAAAGGGAAAAATCAGCAATAGTGATCCTACCTTTATTTAACATAGTGATATTTTGGGGTTTTTTGCATTAACTTTGTGTTTATAAAAATTATTTCACTGAAATGTTATTTTTCTTGATGAGCAAGTTTTGTGGCACCCCCTTCAATTTTGCTCCTGAGGCCAATACCTCATTTGCCTCCCCCTAGTCCAGACCCTGTGTGTAACTGAATCAATTCATTCACATGCCAACATCGATGTTTTACAGATGAGAAAACAGAGACCAAGGTGCAGAGAAGTGGAAAGGTTTACTCAAGACCACACAACTCACTTGTGTTGATTTTTTTTGGCATTGGAACACAGACTTCATAACTTCTTATTCCCCAAACTCAATATCTTAAAAATGGAATTTATGCTTTAGGTAAGAATGTTGAAGGGCACAAATCAATGAAATAGGCAGGCCAAAAATAGAAGCCAATGGTTTTAGAGGTTGCTCTAATTAATAATGCACTATGGAGGGCTTACATATGATAATATTGAAAAATGTGACTTTAATGCCATCATTTTAAAAGAATTCATAATAATTAATTTATTCAACACTTATTCAGTACCAACCACGGAGTTTTTTCCTTTTTTATTTTTTAATAGAACTGCTAATGGGACATAAGATGACCCCAAACACTGGTAATCAAATAATTCATTAGATTAACCACTGGATAAATCAACATTAAATGAAACGACCATGTGTTTTATTAAAAAACAAAACAGATAGTATAGACAATTTTAACAATGTTGATTCTGCTGATCCATGAGCATGATATATTTTTCCATTTGTTTAGATCCTCTGTGATTTCCTTCCTCAGTGATTCATAGTTCTCCCTGTAGAGGTCTTTCACCTCCTTGGTTAAATATATTCCTAGGTATTTTATTTTCTTTGTAGCAATTGTGAAGGGTATTGAGTCTTTGATTTGATTCTCAGCTTGACTGTTGTTGGTGTATAGGAATGCTACTGATTTGTGTACATTGATTTTGTAATGTGAGACTCTGCTGAATTTATTCATCAATTCCAGGAGGCTCTTGGCAGAATCTTTGGGGTTTTCTAGATATAAGATCATATTGTCAGCAAAGAGTGATAGTTTGACCTCTTCTTTCCCCATTTGGATACCCTTGATTTCTTTCTCTTGCCTGATTGCTCTGGCTAGGACTTCCAGCACTGTGTTGAATAAAAGTGGTGATAGTGGGCAACCTTGTCTAGTTCCAGTTCTAAGTGGGAATGCTTTCAACCTTTCCCCATTCAGTATTATGTTGGCTGTGGGTTTGTTGTATATGTATATGGCTTTTATAATTTTGACATATGTTCCATCTATACTTACTTTGTTAAGAGTTCTTATCATAAATGGGTGCTCAATTTTGTCAAATGCCTTTTCTGCATCTATTGAGATGATCATATGGTCTTTGTTTTTGCTTCTGTTTATGTGGTGAATCATATTTATGTATTTACATATGTTGAACCATCTTGCATCTCTGGGATGAAGCCCACTTGGTCATGGTGGATTATTTTTTTTGATGTGCTGCTGAATTCAGTTTGTTGGAATTTTATTGAGAATTTTTACATCTATATTCATAAGGGATATTGGTCTGTAGTTTTCTTTTTTTGTTGTGCCCTTTCCTGGCTTTGGTATCAAGTCGATACTGGCTTCATATAATGAGTTGGGGAGGATTTCTTCCTTCTCGATGTTATGAAATTTCTGTAGTGTGGGTACCAATTCTTCTGATTTATAGATTCAATGCAATCCCCATTAAAATACCAACATGATATTTTGCAGATCTAGAAAAAATAATTGTATGCTTTGTGTGGAACCAGAAAAGAGCCTGAAGAGCCAAAGCAACCTTAAGCAAAAGGAACAAATCAGGAGGCATCACTTTACCTGACTTCAAGCTATACTACAAAACTATAGTAACCAAAACAGCATGATATTGGCACAAAAATAGAGACATAGACCAATGGGGTAGGGGTGGGACAATGACAGGAAAGAGTTATAATACATTCAGAGATCTACCAGGAGGGGTCAGGTAAGGCTTCTCAGAGGGGCTAGGAGGATGCCAGTTTGGAGGTGTGGTGTTTGAAAGGGCCCAATAGCTAGCTCTGCTATAATGTAGAAAGGAGAATTGGAAAGATCTTTTGATTAAGTGAATATATGGGGTAAGGGAGGGAGATGTATAGTGTCATCTTCATTTTCAAAGGACACAAGCGGGCACAACTCATAGGCATTCAATCTGCAAATATCTACTGAGCCACTAATATATAAATAGCAAATGTGCAGTAGTAACTATAGGTAGTAGATTGTATTTCCAAAGATGACAGCCACATACACAGATTTCCAAGTGTGAAATCTCTCTCTGTGCTATGTATATAGAGCCTGGAAACCAGGAGTTCCTTAATATATGTCTCTTGTGTTCAGTAAATGCTTAATCTCTGCTGAGGCAATGCTTGGCATGTGGTAGTCTCTCAATAAGTACCTGCCCAATAAATGAGAGGATAAATCTAGAAGAAGCATAATACCCCTGTGTGTTAGCTATTTATTGCTGTGCAGCAAATTAACCTAAAACTTAGCATCTTAAAACAAATAACATTTATTATCTCACAGTTTCTGTGGGTGAAGAATCAGGGAACAGCTTGGCTGGGTGATTCTGGCTCAGGGTCTCTTCCAATGCTATAATCAAGGCATTAGCTAGGACTATAGCCATCTGAGACTTGATGAGGCTAGAGGGTCCCCTTCCAAGCATACTCATGTGGCTGTTGGCCAGAGGCCTCAGTTCTTTGTCATGTGGACCTCTCCATAGAAGTGCTCACATACAGCTGTTGGCTTGCCGTAAGTGGACGATGATAGTGACGATGATGACAATGATGATGATGATATGTGTGTGCGTGTGTGTGTGTGTGTGTGTGTGTGTGTGTGAGAGAGAGAGAGAGAGAGAGAGAGAGAGAGAGAGAGAGAGAGAGAGAGAGAGAATGCAAGAGAGAATGAGAAAGTGCCTTTTATGCCCAAGTTTCAAGTCACACACTATTACTTGTGCCTTATTCTATTTATTAGAAGTGAGTCACTACCAATCTAGCCATCACTCCAGGGGAAAGGATTACACAATATCAGGAGGAGGGGATCATTGAAGACCATCCTGGAAGGCACCTCCTGCACCTTGAGAATTGTTAAGTTACTACGCAAATAGCAGCCTCCCAATGCTCAGATAAATGTGTTCTTTGCTGTGAAAGTGATTATAAATTATTTGTCAACCTTTCTCGCATAGTTTTGCAAACATGGCAACACTATCGCCTCTTTGCTCTTCAAATGCAAAAGACACTCCAGCAGGTAAATGGACAGTAATAACAACTACCTTTGCCCTGCAGATAGTCCAGGTCGGTTTGGATGAATTGCTTTAAAGCAGTTTTTGTTTGTGTGTTTCGAAGTACAAGATTGTTCCTTCACTAGAATGAAAGTTAGGTTTGTTTTTCTCAACCCCTTCTCCACCAACCGAGCAAAACAAGATAACAGGCTAAGCATAAACAAAGAATAATGGACTCTGCTAGTCCATTTTATGTGAACCCTGGTTCTAAGGTAACCTGTGGTAAGACAAGCAAAAACGTCACTATAATCAGGAATTTTCCCATGAAAGTGGTCAGTGTTTTCCAAAGAACGAAATGAAATCAGGTTCATGGTTTTAAAACGCACACACTTTCTCTCTCATGAAAAACTTAAAGCAAGAAAAATGAAATGCTTTGCTTGTTAATGAACTTACCTAACAGTGATTTGGGCCAAGTTTGCCAGCAGCGAAACTGGTCTCCTACGAATATTTTCTGGTTGGTAAGCCTATATGGCCATTTGATGAGTTAGAGATATGTGGCTATTTTTAGTCCATTATTTCTGCAGCCTCAGCCAGCGCCTACACAACTCTTCATTCCGTGGGATGAGCCTCATCATGCCAATTCCAGATAAAGCCTCAGAAGAAGCAATTAAACCCTCACAGAGAGCACACAAAGAAAAGTGGAGAAAACAATTTCTCCTCTTACAGGACATTTGAACAAAACTATCCCAATAGAGAAATGAAATTTGTCCACTTGGTATCAAACAAACTAAGAAAATTTCCCCCAAATTATGCTGCGGGTGTGAACATTTTCACACAGCCTTTCTCCCCTAACAGTTTTGCACAGTGGCTGCCAAAGCCGGCCCAGATGTTTCACATCAGTCTTCCATGATGGCATCCTCGCCTGGGCTGGCTGAAGCCCAGCGTTCGCTCTAGCTGATTTTTCCTAAATTCTCTCCCCTCAAGACCAAATGCATCTTTGTCCTTACAGTTTTGTACTACCTTGGGAAACTCTGTGTGGCTGGTAAACTTAGCCATAAAAAAATGGTTTTAAAACATTTCCATGTAATAATTAAAGTTTGTCCTTTAAAGTCTGCCTCTAGTTGGTATTTTGAATATCAGCTAACAAACTCAGACTCAGCTTTTGTGCTCATACGTTGGGCCACGTGGCCACAGGGCCTGTTTAGTTTTTACTCTGAGGCTGGAGTAGTGGGTAGGAGCAAGTGTAGCAACACCAATGCATCTTCAGAGAAAGGTGCTTTTGGCAGGCAACATTTTCTCCTTTCCTTAACCAGCTCCCTTTTCTAGTGACTGTTTAAATAACAATTCATGTTGGCCTAGACTAGAGCTTCTCAAACACTAATGTGCATATGAATCCCAGACAGCTTGTTAAATGCACATTCTGATTCAGTTAGGTCTGGGGTGGACACTGAGATTCCGCATGTCTGACAGGTTTGCAGATTATGCTGATGTTTCCAGTCCCAGACGCCTAGAACTCACCCAATAGTGATTAGAAGCAAAAAATGATTAGCTTTAATAGAAACCCAGTTGTTGCTCTTAGACGAGCAGTCCTAGGGTTGAGAAGTAACAGCTTCTCACCTGAAGAGCTTCTCTCTCTCTCTCTTTGTCTCTGTTTCTGTCTCTGTCACAGGGCACATTCTTGAATTTCCCTCTGGCTAATCAGTTTGGAGAAAGAAAACAGTGTTTGAGCCACTTTAGATCGATAAACACATTCCTTGTTTCTAATGACTTGTAGTAAGTAATGGAAATTGCGTGGACATTTTTAGCAGTTGTCTTTTCTCTGCAAAATGTCAGCACATTAGCCGTGGTTTATTTACTTCATTCGAAGTGACCTCAAATGCTTCTCAGGAAACACCCGACAAGCTACTTTAAGACAATTAATCATATTGAATTAGTGATTGGTTTTTAAAAGCTTTTCTAATGCCAGTACATTCCCAAGGACTTTCGGTGTCATTTCATATCTCTCTCTCTCTCTTTTCAATTTGGCCTATGTCCAGAAAGCTTCCCAAACTCATTGACTAATACTAACAATTGCAAGTAGCAAGATGGAGGTGCCCCATTTCGTTAAGGATGCTCCATCTAGCTTCAAGAAGAAAACAGGCTAGGAGAGACTGGGCGTGGTGCATCAGCTGTCAGAGGACTAATAGCAGACTAGAGAAAAATTCCCTCTACTAGTCACTGGAGAACTGGCGGCAAACCTAGAGGACTGGCTGTACTTAATTCGACACATGCTATCTAATTTAGCAGAACATCTTACCTTTTGGGTCTTTCTTGTCTCTTAGAGAATATGGGGCCTGCAAGTGATTCCCATCAAATCTCTCTCCTGGATTGGATTTATTTGCCAAGATCTTGTCAGAGCAAATATCCAGGACAGAAATCATGCAGTTTCACAATTTCTATCTAAGTTACTCTAATGTCTTGGGAGGTCTAGAACCCACTTTTTTTCTCCCATTACTCTAATAAGATGGAAAGATCTGTAGGTGACTTTTTTTTTGCATTGTAATTTCATGGTTGACCATTTCCCTTACTTTTATGAAAAAAAAGTAGATGCTGCCTTTTTGCTATATTACTCCAGATAGAGAAACCTCAGGTACCACATTGCCTGGGTTCAAACCATAGCACTGTTTCATTATTAGCTATCTGACTTTAACTTAAGGTGATATAAGTCACTTAGCCTCAGTTTCTTCATCTGAAAAATGGGGATAATAACAGTACCTTCTCTATAGGAAGTTTGAATGAATAATCCCTGGTACAGAGGAAGTACCCAATAAAAGTTATCTATTACTTTAATACCATTCAACACAATTAACTGCAAAATGTTCAACATGGAGTATTGCAACGTAACCTACTATCAGTTTCTGTCCATGTAATTCTAAAACAACTGGTTAATTGTCTGCATTAAGTCAAGCCAATGGTTTGGTGGTATGACAAGGTAGCTGAATCTGCCCATAGTCAGAGGATAGCAGGTGTAATTGTTTCTACCCACCCTCCTAGCCCATGAGGGCTTAAGGGAGAACATAAGTGAAGAAAAGTGCTTTGAAAAGTTGAATGCCCCACACCGAAAAATCACATATACAATACTAATTGATATAAACTACACTAACATACTACAACCCTAAATTTTATTTCTAGTTTTGATTTTCTAAAAACCCTATATGGTACAGCTGAACCAATATTCAAGTATGTATTAGATCCACTCCCCTGAATTAGGTGCTGTGAGAACTTCAGAACTTCAGAGATGTTGTAAGACAAAGTTTCTGCTCGCAAAGCTTTGGCAGTCTACATTGGAGATCACGTGTCTGCTATTCATTAGGAGGACGAAGAGGGGTGCTCCAGTAGAGATTCAGAGAGTCATGGGGGTTTTCTAAATTCTGTCATCATAATGAAATATTAACTAATTTGTCTCTATTTGGAACTCAGCTTTATATTGTAAAGAATTCTAGGTCACTCTTAATCATGGCCAGAAAAGCTTGTGCATGTGTGCATGTGTGTCTGTACAAATTTGCTGCTCTAGTCTAGTCTAAAGCCACTATTTTTCCTTTTTTCATTCATTCAACAAATGTTGATTGAGAGCATTTTCTGTGTGCCAGGAATCGTGCCCTATATCTTCTAGTTACAATTGTGTACACGAGCCCAGAGTCCTTCAGGCAGTAGCTTTTACCAAAATGAACAAATTAGGGTAAAGAACTTTCACTCTTCAATTAGGCAAAATACCCATGTAGACCAATTTTAAGGTGCAGGATTAGTTTTAGAAACAGTCATTGGTGGAAATATCCAAAGTTTAATTATGCATAGATGTGTACCAAAACCAGAAATGGTTCTCAGTAGCTTTACACTAAAAGCAGAGATTTTTGTCACTTGTCTGAATGTTCCAATATCGTTCTGTTGATATTTACTTAATTATTATAGTACCAGGTTACAATCAGACCCTTACTTCAGGAACCCTGTAGTAAAACCCCAAGTTGCTGGACGCTCAGGGTAAAGTCACAGAGCAACCGAACAGCTGGAGCCATTTTGTGTTCAGCTACAGCACACTCAACCTTTGACACTAGAATCTGTGTATGAATCAAAAAATGTTAGCTTAAATCCCAGGGCTTTTCCCTGAATTCTGAAAAATGCTGGAGGCTATGTTGAGGTGAACAGTTTAGAAAAGTTCAAAATAGAAATAAATGCTTGATGAGCATATCAGCACTGTTGACATTTTTGCCCTGTTGGTCAGGGAAGATCTTACTATTTTTACAGGGAAATCTTTTTTTCCCCTTGAATCACTTTGGAGGTAACATTATTATTCCTTGCCACTTAAAAAACAAAAAAATCTTTACTTGTCATAAAACACAGTGAGAAAACTTCCAGCCCAAGCACACGAGAGCCTTAAAACATGTGCCTTATCATTACCTTTCTTACTATAGTTCTGATAGTCCTTAAATTTCATGATGCTGAAAATTCCCTTTTTGCATTTCTCTTCTAGGTTTTTCCCTCTCTGAGCAACGGTTGCCAGAGTCTTTTAGAATGACTTGTATTTGCTAATTGGATTAAGGCGAGATAAAGGGATAGATTTTTTTTCAATATCCTGGTTAACATTCCTAATCTGGGAAACAGATGTTCCCATACCTTTTTGCATCTTTGTGCTCAGTGATTACATAAGAAGGTTTTTAGAATCTTCCAAATGATTCAAATTCATTTTCTATACAGTTGAAAGCTGGAAGCCATTAAGATAAAGGCCTTGAATCTTAAATGTAATAAACAGGAAGTGAAAAAAGGTGGAGGGGGGAGTCTGACAACTTGTTCTTAGTTGTTTTCTATATTTCTCCCAACTCTCAGAATCATCCTCCCATTTAATTCATTTAGTGAAACAGTTAATGCTTTTTACTATCCCATGCACATAGATAAAAAATACTAGAATGCACTTACTAAGTATAAAAGAAAAGATAATTCTAAGTTAGGTGATTATGCCTCCATTGTAGACAGTTCGTGCACCTAAAATACCATGAAAAGGCAGTTTATCATCTATCCATCAGAAAAAAATGTGCTAAATTCAATACACAAATAAAACCATCCCCCATCACTCACAAAACTTGTTTTTCTTTCATCCAACAATGCTTATAAAAGTTTGTAGGCCATTGGTATTTGAGAAAATGGGAGGAAAATGGTTATTTTAATATTAAAGTAGAGATCTTAATGGAAAATACGGTTTCTAATGCTCAAGTAGTGTTTATAAGAAGAGCACATGCCGGGCGCGGTGGCTCACGCCTGTAATCCTAGCACTCTGGGAGGCCGAGGTGGGCGGATTGTTTGAGCTCAGGAGTTCGAGACCAGCCTGAGCAAGAGCGAGACCCTGCCTCTACTAAAATTAGAAAGAAATTAATCAGACAACTAAAAATATATAGAAAAAAATTATCTGGGCATGGTGGCGCATGCCTGTAGTCCCAGCTACTCCGGAGGCTGAGGCAGAAGGATCACTTAAGCCCAGGAGTTTGAGGTTGCTGTGAGCTAGGCTGACGCCACGGCACTCATTCTAGCCTGGGCAAAATAGTGAGACTCTGTCTCAAAAAAAAAAAAAAAAAGAAGAGCACAAAAATCTTGTTACAGTAGCACCCTGGGTGAGAGTTTTAACAAACTTAGTTTTCAAAAAAAAAGTTCAGTAATAATAATGGAAAAAATTCTTTGGCTGCATTTATCAGTGAGAGTGATTAATCTAACCTCACATTTTCCATAACCAATACTTGGAATTGAACATGTGCAGGGCCTCTGTCTACACTGGATTTTATACAAAAGCCTTGGTGTGCATAAAGAAGTGGAGATTCTTGGGTCCTGCATCCAGAGATTCTGATTTAGTAAGTCTGAAGATTGCCTGGGAATTTGCATTTCTAACCAGCAGCCCTAGATGATTCTGATGTTGGTGGTCTAGAGATCATTTCTGGAGAAGCATGGTTCTGCAGCTTGCCTCGAGATCTGCAACCCAGGCACTGACGGCCACCCTCTACTCACACTGCTGTTTTTAAATATCCTTCAACAAAGATACTTAGGGGGATGACTTTAAAATGATTTGATGTCTTGAAATACATTCAGAATTACCCTCAATTATGACAGTTATTGTTTGCTAAACACCTTTGATCTCTTCACTGAACTCTTCTTGCTATTAGTGAATGTGCAATGGCATGTCTGGTAAGCTCTACTAACCACATTACACGTTTGGCCAGAACACTCTGGTGAGATAGTAGAGACAGGGCCGCCTATTCATCCAGTTTCAAAATTCAAATGAAATGTTAGAATTCAAATAAAGGGTTCTTAGCCTACCACCATTAGATATTTGAGTAGTGATTACATCATTTAGAGCAAATACTCATAAACGTCATGTATACATTAAAAAGATGTTGGAAGGGTAAAAGGCAAGTGTTGAATTTAGACAAAGACCCAGTTTCTTGACAATCGGTATATAGTATAGTCTCTTTTGCTGAACTTCACCTGCTATTGTTTCTTTTTACCTTTCAATCAATTTAGATGTATTAGTGAAAGCAAGATTTGAGAAGGCTTCTGGTGAATTCTACATTGGCTCTGAGAGGTTTGTCCCTCCTCACAAACACCTGGAGGCGGGGAGGAACAGAAAGGAGGCTGCTGCAGCAGAGAATGGCTTTTCTTCCCCTGAGTGAGTGCCAGAGCACCTCTACAAATGAGGTGGGACGCGCTATCCCAAATGAGGTATAAATAAGGCAAAGCTCCTTACCTTTCTTTTCTCCTCTGTTGGCACCCAGGAAGGAAAGGAGATATGGTAGGATGCATCATATGTTCACAGTTCTTCCTTCTCTTCCCTTCGTTGTGCCATGGCTTCACTGGTAAATCATGCTTCACTGTCCCATTGATCTTGAGGTTGGCTATATGACTTGCTCTAAAAGTGGATGGAAGTGATAATGAATGAGTTCCGAGCTAAGTTGTTAAAAGGCATTGCAAATTTCTGCCACGCCCTTCTTGCAGTCCTGCCATCTCCCATGAAAAGAGCATGCCCCAAGTAGCTGCTGGCTCCAGAATGAGACACATGTGGAACAGGCCTCAATCTGATTTGCAGGCAGCCTTAAGCAGAGCTGCCACAGCGGACCCACCAACACGAGTGGGAAAAATAAGTGTTGTTTTGGTAAGCCACTAAGATTTTGGGAGTTGTTTGTTATGCAGCAGCGTCACAGCATTAGCTGACTAATGCAGGAGGGTAACCACCATTTACTTACTGCTCATTCCTTGCCAAGCACCATTTACATTCACTCCTTTCATTTACAAAATTTCCTTCTGAAGTGTACCAATGCTCCCATCTTTCACAAAACATCAGCTCTGATAGGGCAGGGACCCACAGCTAATAAGTGGCAGAGCCAGAAACTCAAATTCACATGTGCCCATGTATAAATATGGTGATTATTCCATTGCCTTCTCCTAACTTCCTGAAGTTTACATCACAGGTAATAGCAACAACAACAACAACATAAAAAACAATCTCACTCTTTTATGAAGGGCTTTAGAGTTCAATGCACTTTCATGTATCTTCTTTCATCAATAAGAAAATGTCCAATTACTAATTGGGGCATTTAGTCTTGTTTAGTTCTGTGCTAGATTGAATCATAGCCCATGAGATTTGAAATGGTAAGTCTTTGGCTTGGAAAGTATTGTGCTTTTAAAACCACAGGAAGGCTTAAAGTAGACTGGAATATTATGGAGTTAGAGGTATGAGAGAAAATGTATCAGATAATAGCCAGTTGAGCCAGTGTTTGGAACCTTTCTTGACCAAAGCAGACAGATGCCATAGAAACTACTCAGGCCCTCACTCTGTTGCCCCACTGGAAGAGATTAGCACTCGGAAGGCACCGCCTGTATTGTCACTATTGACACTCTGAAGGAGCAGTATTTTTCAACTCTGGCTGCACATTAGAATCACCTGGGGAGCTTAAGTGATGGAAACATCTGGGCCCTGCTGCCAAATGAACTGAATCAGAATTTCTGGGCGTGAGGCTGGGCATCTGTAGTTTTGAAAGCTCCCCAGGTAATTCTAATATGCAGCCAATGTTGAGTCCCACTAAACTAGGAGAGGAGACACAGGCAATGTATTTGCTGACATCTGACATTAAAAACCAGTTCCACTCACCCCTGGGGTGAGGCTCAGCTTTGTGTGTCTTTGAACTTCCTACCCAGTGACTCCTATGATCATTCCTTCTCTACCACTTCCCTTTCTTCCATTGGCTATTTACTAAATCCACATGTGTAATATTTATGCTGAAATCCATATTTATGTCAATTCCTAAAACAGTGTTTGTCAAGGGATAGACTATAAAAGTCTATAAAGTTTGTAAGGAATTCGCTAATACTGAGGTTGTATTGCAAGTTAACTCAATAGAAGAGATGTCACTGCCTCGCTAGCAAAAAAAGAAAAAAAATTAAAATCAAAGCCTGTCATTAATATTAGTTCTACACATGGTTGACACTTCCCTATAAATATTTCAGGGCACTGACATTCTGGTTTAATTTGCACATTCAAGTTCCCAAGAATTGGCTTTGATTCGCATAGCCAGAGATCAATGCATACTGACTGCAGAGACCCTTGTGGCTCTTACCTGATTGCCTCCTCAGGTTGTGCGGGAAACTTTCCATTTCCTTAACCTTAACATGCTCAACTCCCTTCCTGCACTGGCGGTAGTTCATTTCAGTGCATTCAAATGAAAATAACATCTAACATTTATGGAGCACTTTCCATGTGCCAGGCATCATTCTTAATGTTGTAATATGCATTGATTCTTTTAATACTTAACCCTATGAGGGACATAATTATTATCCCCATTTTACAGATGAAAAAACAAAACTGAGGCACAGAGAAGTAAGGTGCCCAAGGTCACCCATTTGTTAAATATTAAAGCTGGAAATGAACCCCAGATAGTCTAGTTCCAGAATTTGGACTTTTAGCCAGCAGAATGTACCACATCTCCCAGTAGGTAGGGCACCTGCTTAGGTACATTTTAGGAGAGGATCTGGAGCAAATGGTACCCTCATCACTGCCGGTGGAAGTGTAAATTGGTACAACTACAAACAAATTGTTTGGCAGTATCTGCTAAAGCTGAACATACATCTACCCCATGACCCAATAATTCCTGGGTATATACCCACCAAAAACGTATACTCATGTTGGTGACAATACATGAACTTGAATGCTTATAGCAGCACTACTCCTAGCAACACTGAACTGGAAACTACCCAAATGTCTATCAACAGGAAAATGAGTAAATAAATTCTGGTGTATTTAGACTGTTATGCAGCAGTGAGAATGAACAATCTACCACCACACGGAGCGAGAACGGTGACTCTCACAAACATAATGTAGATGGAAAGAAACCAGGAAAAAGAACCCATGCTGTATGATTCTATTTACATATAGTCCAAAGACTGGCAAGAAAGAATCTCTGCTTTTAGGGGCCAGGCTATTGCAGTGCTTGGGGTGGGGGCTTCTGGAGTATGGGTAACATCCTGTTTCTTCATCCGGGTGCTGGCTGCAAGGGTGTGTTTAGGTTTTGAAAACTCAGTGGGCTGTACACTTAGGTTAGATGCACTTTTCTGAGTACGTACTGTATATCAGTAAAAAGTTTGAAAGAGCACTACTATCTGGGATCAAATGTTATCTAGGTTACAAGATTTAGGTAAATATCTTCATCCAAGTACTATAACCAGGTCTGACCCCAATTAGCTTCTGAGATCAGATCAGATCGGGAGCACTCAGGGTGGTATGGCCATAGACTAGGTAAATATCTTCCAATAGACAATATATATTTAAGGAAAATTTTCACCACAGGTAATCACAGTTTCAGACACTTCTTGTCTTCCCTACTTTTCCACTTCTTATCACAAACGCCAACCTGATGAGTTAATCGTAAGAGAAGATGATTGACTCAGTCAGGCATACGGGATGGTTCAGGGTGCCCACGCTCGCCCCCAGACAGTGGCTTAGAGGAGGGCTGACTAATGCCAGTTGTATGAAGGTACCGTTGGTAGGAGGCATCAGAACAAGGTGTCCTGGCTCGTTGACCTTTATGTCTTCTGGAGCACACACTTACAGGGGTGCAGAAAGAGGGCAAAAGCAGGACATTGGTTTCTTTTGTAGAAATCTTGAAGAATGAGGAAATTGAGGTCCAGGGAGTGAGGCAACGCCACATGACAGTTTGCTGAAGGGCAACCCCTCTTAGGAAAGATTCCATGGAAGTTTCTCCTAAGAATTCTCATTACTCCTTACTCCTGCACCTGTGGAATCAGCCAATAACCCACCGCTTGCATGCATGAGAGCTACAACCCAATCCACCAGTCCCCGTTTATCTCATTTCTGCCTTTGAGAGAGAGACTTCACTAAAGGCAAAGCTTTGCCAGGGAAAGCACTAATTTTTGTTTGCTTGAGAAGCATGCCTACAAAAAGCTTTTATCAACCCAGATGCCTTCAGCCAACTTCTTTCAAGTAAGTTACATAGGTAGGGAAGAGCTTTCAAATCCAG
Organism: Indri indri; assembly: GCA_004363605.1. NCBI lineage: Eukaryota > Metazoa > Chordata > Mammalia > Primates > Indriidae > Indri > Indri indri. The sequence continues at coordinate 25,439 of RJWJ010004555.1, forward strand.
ATAAAAAATTATAATCAAACAGCCACAAAATTCACCTCTGTATTAGGCAGAACAATGGCACCCCACCTCGCCCCAGCCCACGAACCAGGCAATGTTACTGGAGAAATAGAAATGAGGAAGTCAAATCGCTGTTTTCCCTCTCTTCCTCTGTGCATGACACAGAATTATGGTAATTAAATAGAGATAACTTTGGCAAAGACTTTTGTTAGAGTGCTGATTATTGTCAGGGGGAAAATCATATTAAAAGGAACTAGGTTGATTTAATTACTGAATTTGTTCATCATTCATTTTCTGAATTTGCTTCCTGGTCTGATTTCCAGCTGAATTTTCAATCTCAAGCTATTTCCAGAATAGGATTTATTCTCACCTCATCCTCTTCATCCCCTCCCCTGTCCATCTTCGTCTCTCTCCATTATAAACTCATCATTACCCACCTGAAGTCTTTTTTTCCCACAAGGGCTTAGCGGGCCTGAAGTTGAGAATCCCAACATGGCTTCAATGGTGGAAAAATTTTCAAAGATTTCCCTGTAGATGGGTCTTGATATTCAAATACTGCAAAAAGGCCTCGGCTCTGTTCTGGGCTACTGCCTGGGGATATTGGTCACCACCTCTGCCCAGTGGCTCGGTGCCCTCAGGTTGGATATGGGAACAATCACCAACTTTCAGAGCCTCTTCAATGCCCTTATGACAGCAGAGTTGTGGCCCCCGCCTTTCACCATTACTGGATTTACTGAGGAGCCATCAAGGGGATGTGAAGGGTCTTCATGAGACAAAGTGTCCCAGCAGAGTCCCCAGCCAGGAATCAGTCTGTCAGCAGGACCACCAGGCTGGGGATTCCTGTAGCCCTGGTCTTGCCTGAGCTGATTTAAGGTGCTTTCCATTTGAAGGAATAAGAGGAGGAAAGACACCTGGAGACGGGGGAGAGGAGAGACGAATCCTTGGCCTGGTGTCTGCCCTGTGTCTGATCTGATGAAGGTTCTGAGACTCTAGAAAGATAGGGCTCAGGGCCTAAGTCTAAGGAACTCCACTTATCAAAGACTCTCTGGCATACTGGGTCCAAGAGGGGGCCATACCCCCCTAGTCCTACTCTGCCACAGACTACCACATAGCATTGGCACCCTGGGGCCTTGGGTTGACCACTAATGAAGGATGGCAGTTCATGCAAGAGAAACAGGTGCCTATGTGGCAATTGTCAAGAAGTAAGGACCTCGATGACAAGGACGGCTCAGAAGAATGTGAGTACTTTCTTGAATATTTATAAGACACTTGTCCAAGGACATCAGAGGGTTTTTTTTGGAGGGGGGTAGTGATAGGCTAGGAATCCTCATAATTTGGGCATAAATGTTAACATGATATTATTTATATACCAAACTGCTAAGATCTGGGAATATTTTAATTATTCTAGAAAAGGATGTGCTCCCTAATCTCCTTGAAGATTGTACAGATTGTGTTTTGTGGGACTACTTTCATAAAGTATTAAGGGTGCTCTCTACAAAGAATGTTAGATGGTCAAAATAGCTTGAGAAATACTCGGTTAAATAATGTCAAGCAGGCTTCTTTACTGAAAAACTTCTCGGATCCTTTAATGTGCCCATGGAGTAGTGAAGCCCTGTGTCAATCAGGATGGGCTAGGTTTTGCTGCAATAATAAATGACTCCACAATCTCAGTGGCTTTCATGGACTGGTTCTGCTGCACATGAACTTCACTTTGGGACTCAGACTGGAGGAACAGAGTCTAGTTTTTGGTTTTGTTTGTTTGTAGAAAATACTTTTTGTTTTTACATGTAATGTGCAGATCGTATATGTACAGTTCAGTGAATTTTGACAAATGTATGCACCCAAAACCCAGCAGGTCAATGTAGATGGGGTGCTGGAGTTGGAAAAATCATCTTTTTGTAACCCTCATGGTAAAGATTGGTTCAAGCAAGAATCGCCAATGAATTCTAAATCTAGAAGGACATATGGATGAGAAGCAGGATATCTGCAAGAACCTAAAGTGTCTCCTTACAGACTGTATATTAGATGCAAGGGGAGAAGGATCCAGTGATATTATAATAGAAAAATTGGACAACACTTTGGGTGATCAAAATTAATCTCACCAATAAAGGGCAGATAGACATCACATACATATCACACTCTATGCGGTTTTCCAGCAAAGAATGTATAACCTGAATCTAATCACGAGGAAGCAAGACAAACTCCAAATGGAAAATGTTCTGTAATAATAAGCAAAGGGGAGGAATACTCTTCAAAAATATCAATGTTATGGAAGACAAAGAAAGGCTGTGGTAATATTCCAGATTAATGGAAGCTAAAGGACATGAGAACTATGGACAATACCTGCCCCTAGACCGGATCCTGTCCTGGAGGGGAAATGATTCTATGAAGGACATTATCAAGGTCAACTGACAAAAGTGGAATACGAATGTTAGTTCAAGTATCAATGTTAAATTGACTGAAGTTGGAAATTAGACTGTGGTTATAGAAAAGATTATCTCTATTTTTAGGAAATTCACACTGCTGTATTAGGGCAAAAGGCCATGAGGCATATGCATTTAACTCATCCTTAGAAGGTTCAGAAAAAAATTACATAGATAATGAGTTGAAGACAGAGCTAGAGAGAGCAAATGATAAGACAAAGGGGTAATATGTTAACCATAGTGAATCTGCATAAAGGGTATATTGGTATTTTTATTTTTGCAACTTTTCTGCAACTCAAAAAGTATCTCCAGGCTGGGCGCGGTGGCTCACACCTGTAATCCTAGCACTCTGGGAGGCTGAGGTGGGTGGATTGTTTGAGCTCAGGAATTCGAGACCAGCCTGAGCAAGAGCGAGACCCTGTCTCTACTAAAAAATAGAAAGAAATTAGCTGGACAACCAAAAATATATATAGAAAAAATTAGCCAGGCATGGTGGTGCGTGCCTGTAGTCCCAGCTACTCGGGAGGCTGAGGCAGGAGGATTTCTTGAGCCTAGGAGTTTGAGGTTGCTGTGAGCTGGACTGACACCACGGCACTCTAGCTTAGGCAACAGAGTGAGCCTCTGTCTCAAAAAAATAAAAAAAGTGTCTCCAAATAAAAAGGGATTTTTTTTTTTACAGTTTACTAATCTGAAACTTTGATAGTGATACTCTTTGTCTTAGTCACGTGTGCCCTGGGATTAATCCTATAACTCGGGGTTAAAGCTGAAGGCTCTGACCCTTCTTAACAGAGGTTGTGAAGTCTGCTTCCAAAACAAGAGGGTTCAGAAAGGAACATGTACTCATTCGGTCCAACCATGAGGCCTGTTTCAGTGAACTAACCATTAAATATGGTAGAACACAGCGTTCTGAGGAACTTGATATGGAAAGTTCTGTCCCAGAAAACACAGAGCAGGGCAGATGATCCGAAGGGGTGTTTACCAGAGGGAGGGAAACCTGCAGAAGGAAACACCACTTACAGGACTAGCCCCTTAGGGTGCAGCAAGAATGGCCCCAGTTGTGCCTCCTGCTTCTAGGATTTAGACGCTGAAGAAACTCCAGCAGATCATCAGCTGCCCCTGCCAACATGCTCGCTTCTTGCCTGCGCATCCGGGAGCCTGGCGTGAGTCTGTCAGAGGGGACCCAGCAAGGTGACAGCCGCTCCTGTTAGGATTCCCACACGGTCTGATTTGTCACACCCCGGGCCTTCAATATAATCATCGTTAGGCACAAATAACCTTGGTTCCTGGAAATAAACACTGCCGGGTTTGATTCCCCTCGAAGGCGAAAGGTGTAAATGTCCCCAGTTGCCGTTTCAGGTGCGCATCCTCAGTGGACATATTTTATGCGCTGCCGTGGGTTCTCTGGGCCTCAGCCGCCCTCATGGAGACCATGTCTGAGCGCCTGCCGCCTGCCGTGCCCCCGCCGTCTCTGGTTCCCTCTCCGGACGGGGATGAATCCCGCTACAGAGCACGGCATCTGGTTTCCCTGTGGCTGCTGAAGGAGTAGGCGATTTAACCCGGAAGTGCAGGGAGGTTAACGCCTGTGGGGCAAACTGACTGACGGAGGCAGGGGAGGGGCCAACGTATAAGCTCCCGACCGCTCCCCTCTGATGAACTGTAGCTCAGGGGGCCACCCGAGAGCATTAGCTGTCTGTCACATGGCTGCTTGGGAAGCAGTGGTTGGCATCATGAGGCATCATCTTGCGCTTGAATCTCATGCTTTTCTATCCTCACTTTAGCTGCCCCGGATTCTATCAAATACCTGCCACGAAAGGGGGTGGAGTGGTGTGGGTAGGGAGCTGGGGGGAAAAGAGGGAGACCCACACTGCACCTGGCATAGGCGCCAGGAATGTCAAGGCGGGGGTCAGGGTTGGTCACACGCCCCACAGAGTCTCCAGTCGGGCATAGCCACAGCCATCCCCGCCCTGGGCTGGCAGCACCCTGGTGGGTTCTGCAGGCAACTTGGTAGGCGTGAGCCTCTAGCCCACCCCGATCCAGGTACAGAAGTAGCAATCCCTTGAGAGTGGGCCATCTGCCATGGGTTGGGGAGGCAGGCCATGGGAAGGGGGGACTGACTTCCCACTGGGGCCAGGGCACTGCATGTTGGGAGGAGGAAGCTGGCAGGCAGTTCACCACGTGGAGCCCATCACAGGATGGAACCGCCAGGTGCCTGTGAGGGTTTAGCATGAGGCTAAATAGGAGCTAAAAAACACCATGACAGAGAGGAGAGGGAGGGACAGAGAGAGAGAGAGGGAAAGAGCAGGCGCACGATCATAGAGGACAGGACACATTTTATATTTTAGTACGTTTAGCAGCACTCTTTTCCTGCTTTTTGAGCAAGTGGCCCCCCATTTTCATTTGGCACTAGGCCCTGCAAATTATGTAGCCGGCTCGGACTACAGAATACATTTTCAACAGTTACAGCTAAAGAAAAGGGAGCCATATCCACCACCTTCCCACAAGCTGGCCTGGAAAGGGAGGCTGCACCCACTCACCTAGATGCTCAGTGGGCAGAAAGTGGCCCTCTCATTCTGCTCCTGTCCTGTTGGCTGTGGATGCACGTGATGTTGTGTGCTGCAAGATCTGGGAGCAAAGATTTGGAGTTGTACTTGCTGCTCGTCCTGATCTTAAAACCTGAAATTCTAAATCTCACCATTTTGCAGTTAAGCCATTTTGGGCTCTCTCCAGCGCCCTCTTGGCCACCTGCCTTCAGCGTGTATGTGCCCGGCTTGCCTGCCTTCCAAACCAGCTGGAACACATCGCTAACACTCAGGCACAGGCAAAACTTTCTCATTTCAAATGGCTTTGTGCCCCCCAGGTGGGTGACAGCAGGACAGAAATGTTCCTGAGACTCTCCCAAATAGCCAAGTTTGGAGCAGTGTTTGGTGGAGGTGGAAGGGAAGGGCAACACGTTTGTAAGGGAATATACAGTTATTACCCTTTTTTTTCTTCAAGTGTTAAAATGGAAGCCTAGTAATTTGTCTAATAATTAATCAAAACACACATATCAATGGACAAGCAGTGGGAGAAAAAAAAACCTTCCTGCATTGAGAGAGTTAAAAGCATTTCCCATTCCCAATTATAAAAAATAAAAAACCCAATAAACTTCAAGTGAACTCCAGTTTGAGGATTCATGAACAGCTCAGAAAAGAACTGTTGGGTTATCTCAGCTGTGCTGAACATTTTCTTCGGTTACTCCCATCAATGGTTGAGCTCATCAATTTTGGAAGGCATCCTAGTATGTCTCATTAGGCTGTTTGAAACTGTTGATGTCAAAACACATCACTGTTACCCTTTACTTTTTCATCGATAATTAATGGATTAGAAGTCCACTATGGTAGTGTTAGAGTCTACGGCCCAGGAAGAAGTTGGCCCTGCACTGTTGCACTGGTCGCACCCGATGCCATCAATGCTGCCAATGCCTGGCCATCAGCATGCATTATGAGAGAAACAACAAAAGCCTGCCGATGGTTCACCAAGAGTGCTTGCTAAGTTTAGAGGCATCCATTAGTGGGCTCTTGTTTTTAGCGGAATGGAAGTTTTTTATTTAGAAATTTTGTTTTGAATTATTAATTTATGTAGAAATAAGAAATGCTCAGGTTTTTAAGCCAGATCAGCTTTGATCCACAAAGTCATTCTGCCTATTTTAAGATGAGGAAAGGCTGTTTGTCCTGAAGAGAATTGACTGGCTCTTGAGTATCTTGTAAAGTAGCGCATGGTGGGCCATTTTAAGTGGGTTTGGTTTAGTTAAGTCTACAGCCTATTTAATATTTTAACTCTCTACTTACAGACATTGCCCACAATGTTGTGAAAAGATCATAAACCCTAGTGCTGGAAGGCATCAGGCTGTTTCTGACCTTGACTTAGTACCTGTAACAGTAATAGCTTCCATTTAGTCAGTGCTTACTACAAGCCAGGAATCACATTAAATGCTTTCTATATGCTATTTTATTTTCACAACCATCTTATGAGTTAAATCTTGCTATCCCCACTTTACAGATCAGGAAACTATCATTGAATGGGGTTAAGTAACCTACCCAGAGTCTCACAGCCATTAAGGAACATATTCCTTACTGTATCTGCAGACTCCTAAATCCACGCTCTGGGGTTTGAAGAAAAAGCAAAAGGCCATATAAAAATTACTGGGCTCAGCCAGGTGTGGTGGCTCACACCTGTAATCCTAGCACTCTGGGAGGCCAACGCAGGAGGATCAGTTGAGCTCAGGAGTTCAAGACCAGCCTGAGCAGGAGCGAGACCTCGTCTCTAAAATAGAAAAATGAGCCACGCATTGTAGCACATCTGCAGTTCCAGCTACTTGGGAGGCTGAGGCAGGAGGATCGCTCGAGCCCAGGACTTTGAGGTTGCAGTGAGCTATGATGATGCCACTGCACTCTACCTGGGGTGACAGAGCAAGACTCTGTCTCAAAAAAAAAATAAAAAATAAAAAAAACCCAAAATAAAAAATTACCGGGCTCTAAACCCCCTCTCTCAAGACAATTGTCATATGACCAATCATTCTGCAGTATTTCCAAACCTGACAGAATCCACTTTGTTCAGGAGGACACACATATGTGTTCACACACACACGTACATGCACCCCAGCCCTTGGCCATTCATACCAGGGCAGTTAGCATACACCCCCCATTCTGGGATCCTTTGTGCTCAGAGCCAGGTTAAACGGCAGGCCAACTGGGTAAGTGCTCTGAGCACCAATCTATAAGAACAGTGACGTCCCCAGTGGAAATCAATGGTACCATTTAACTCAGATCTCCACATGTGACTTTTCCCATAACCATCACAATCTAAATTGGTCCTATTCCAGCCAAGTACATGGTAGAAATGAAAACAATTATTTTTGTGCCAGTTCTGCTTCCCCACTAAATAGCTGTTGCATCAACGCTGAAAGGCTATCATCTGAAGCACACCAAATGATTAGTCTGCCTTGAGCTCCAACCTGGCCAGACTCGTTTGTGCTATGGGTCCTGCCTGGGTGCTAGACCCCACTTCTGGTCTCTGAGAACCATGTACTGAGAACCAAGTACTATGCCTCGTCTTCCATTTCAACTACACTGTCCACTTGCTGTCTCATATGCGGTCCAATGCATGAAGGCCAAGCAGTTGGACTTGCCCTCTGATTCTGTATGGAATTTTGGGAGTAGATCTTCACTGCCCTGCTGGCCTGGCCTATCCTTTGCCCACCCGGGACTGGCAGTCTTCTCTTGCTTCCCAGGCATCCTGAGAATGCTCTCGGGATGTCCCTACTGGTTGCTTGTTCACTGTCTGTCCTCTTCTCTGAATATGGGCTCTTTATTCACTACCATCCCCAGCACCTAGCGTGGTGCCTGACACATAAAAGGTAGTCAACAAATATTTGTTGAATAAATAAATGGATGGATATTTATTTACTTAGCAGTTACATGGCACTAAATGAGTGCCTGGCAATGTTATAAGGATTTTATACATATTGAATTTATTTAAATTATTTTTGAAACTTGCCTTTGCCCCATTATATGTTTCTTAAGAACAGAAATTGTGCTTGTCTCTTGGGCAATGTGCAATAACAAATGCATAGTGATTACATGAAGACACCCATAGTTTTAATTATTGAAGTCATTTTTCTGAATCAACATCTTTGTATCAGAAACAACATGAGGAGTCACACTTCTTAATAAGGACAAGGTATAGATCCCATATTGGAAAATTCTCACATTTAAATGAGCTGCACCATGGCCAAATTATTTCAATTGTATTCTCTTGCACGAAAATTTCTGTCACTGCTACATTTTGGGTTCTTTTCTTTCCTTTTATTGAACATTATTTTGACAATATCCTTTGCTTTGGGTCAGACTTATTTCACAAAATGTAAAATAAAGAACATTGTCAAAGGGCACTTCAGTGGCCAATTGTAAATAATATGGAGCATGGGACTTCAAAAGATGCTGTGGTCTCATTTTGTTTTCATGATTGTTACATATAACTTCTAGGCCCCATTAATCTGGAAAATTCTTATTCTTAGAGACATTTCTCTGCTGGCAACACACACTCTGCTTCATCACAGGTCAGGTATGTTCAAAATGTGTCAAAAATGTAACACTTTAAGTGGGTGGCTCAGTGAAAAGCCAATTTGCTTCTCTTGCAACATGTTTTGCCAGGATATTCAAACACTCTTTTATTCAGTTGAAATTAGGTGTTCCCTTCTCTCTCCCAAAGTATGCTTTCTGAGAGAATATGAGGGCATCGAGTTATTTCATAGTCACTACTTTGAGACATTGGAAGGAAGATAAAAATTTGATATCAGGGACTATGTTTTTGAAAGATCTGCTGGAACCTACCTCTTCTCTTTCTCTTGAGGAAGAAAGTTTTGAAAGCTTTTAGGGATATTTTATCAGCCCGGGAGCCTTTTAGTTTTTGCTAGAAACAAAACTTCTGAGCTTTTTAAAAAGACCAGATTATTAAAAAAAATTAAACACGATAAATATTCCAGTTATCTATTCCTACTTAACAAATTACCCCCAGATTTAGGGGCTTAATCATTTTATCATGCTCACCATTTTGTGGGTTAGGAATTCAGGGAAGGCCCAGTTGAACAGCTATGACTGGGGTCTATTATATGATCGCAGTCAGATGTCTTCTGTGCCTACAGTCATCAGAACCTCAGCGGGGCTGGACAGTCACAGTGACTGGCTCGCAAGTCTGGCAGTTGATCCTGGCTGTCGGCTGTGAGTTCATCTGGGGCTTTCCACTGGAGCACCTATACCTGCCTCTCCGTATGGCCTGGTGGCTGGGTCCCAAGAAGGAGGCATCTGGAGAGCAAGTGTTCAAAGAGACTTAGGTAGAAGCTGCAAGGCTTCTTCCGGCAAGGTCTTGGAAGTCACATAGCGTCACTTCCACCACATTCTATTGCTTCCAAGTAGGGCCATCCTAGATTAGGATAATTAGATGCTACCTATTTATGGGAGGAATGTCAAAGAATTTGTGGCCATCTTTTTTTTCTTTCTTTCTTTCTTTTTTTTTTTTTTTTAATTGAGACAGAGTCTCACTCTGTTGCCCGGACTAGAGTGCCGTGGCGTCAGCCTAGCTCACAGCAACCTCAAACTCCTGGGCTCAAGCAATCCTACTGCCTCAGCCTCCCAAGTAGCTGGGACTACAGACATGTGCCACCATGCCCGGCTAATGTTTTCTATATAGATTTTTAGTTGTCCAAATAATTTCTTTCTATTTTTAGTAGAGACGGGGTCTCGCTCTTGTTCGGACTGGTCTCGAACTCCTGACCTTGAGCGATCCACCTGCCTTGGCCTCCCAGAGTGCTAGGATTACAGGCGTGAGCCACTGCACCCAGCCTGTGGCCATCTTTTAAAACTACCACAAGATTAGCAATGGATACATGAATGAATGAATAAGTGAATGAATGATACCTGCCTAAACATACCTGGAAGACATGACCTCAAAAAAAAAAAAATCTCTGCTTCTTTAAAAAAAAATTGGATTTCTTCTGTAGTATTCTTAGGTCCGAAATTAAGACAGTAATTTTACCACGAGAAAGGGTCTACTTACACTAACTTTTTGGCATAAGGTAAAGGAAGGAAAGAAGAGGAATAGAATGAGAGGCAGAGCTGGCACCCACCACCTGGCAGGTATCCCCTCACCCCCACAAAATGTCCCCTCTTTCACCTATTTCCATGCCTGAGATCCCTCCAATAAAGGCTTTTCCTTCTATTGAGTCTTGAGGAATTTCTGTCCATAGAAATCACCTGGTGACACAGATGCCACTTGTTGCAGAATAACATCTGAGTCTTTTTACGTCTCAGCCCTTGGGGGGTTAGAGTGAGAGTGAGGGGAAGTTGGGAATATTGGATGGTGAGTGATAGTAAAAGGATCAAAGCTTTTCCAACTTCAGTGGCTGAGAACAAGAGCCTCCTTCCCCTAGGAGTATGATACAGGTAGGAGAACAAAACTTACTGGAATGATAAAATGATTCTAAAGGTTAACTTCAAAATGCTTCAAAATGCCCAGAGCAAGCTTGGTATGGTGCATAGACAGGTTAGCATAGAGTTTATCCTGATCTACCAGGGAAACTCCTAAGAAATAAAAAAGAGAGAAAGAAATATAGACCTCCTATGTACCAAGCAATGTGCTGAGTCCTTGACCTATGTTCACAGATGTAACCATTACAACAACCCTTCACAAGAATACTATTACTGTAGCATTTTGCAGATGAGGAGGGCAGAGCCCCAAATGTGGAAGGACCCCCAATAACCATGTAAGAGGCTGGTCACATTAGGCTGTGATGGGAGAAAGGAATCCACTGAGTATTCAAGGTTTATTTGGTACAGAGCCAATGCTACCTTTAACTAATACAGCCTTGGTTAATTCTGCTTCTCCACCAGTCACACAGGTGACATATTCCCATGGGTAGCAACCGTTGTTATATGCGGCAATTCTCTTGGGGCGGGGAAAAGAGATGGAGAGAAGAGTTGCAGAAGAATCTCTTAGGAAAGGTGTATGTATAAAGTCCCCCCAGTCCATTCACCACCCCCTTTCATCACTCCCCGCTTCCAGGTAACATGTCCCCTACATAGCCTTGGAGTTAAAAGTCATTGCATTTAAGGTTTGGGAGCAGGAACACCACAGCACTTAGGAAAGGAAATCTGGCAATGCAATGTCGGATGTGTTGAGCGCCACAGGAGTGGGGTGGTGGAGTAGAGCAGCGAGTGGAAGCAGAGCAAGTAAGAAGCATCTAGGACCACTTGGGATGAAAGGGCTGCAGGCCGATCCATCGGGCAGCGCCAGGTGGGGAGGCTATCAAAGGGCGCAGGCGCAAGCGCAGGCGCAGTAAAGCTCCCACACATGGACGCGCACGGGCGGACTGAGTGGACAGGGGCTTTGAGGACAGAGGAGCTTTGAGCTCTGGGGATTGGGCAAATGGTAGTGTAAAATAAACATTCCAACTGGAGCCAGTCTTCCTCAATATACTGGTTATATCGTATACACGAATGATTTCAAAAATGACAAAGATTTTACAAGTCATTTGGCTAAAAGGAAGGTAACAGCCTCCACAACCGCTGAAGGAATCTGTTTAATCCTTTCCACTAAAAAGCTGCTCTCTTCCCTGTAGGGGGTCCTGATGGACAGGACCCAAGACGAGCCACAAGGCTCTCATCTGATCCCGTAAGAGCACTCCCATATCCCTCCACTTGACAAAGTCCGGATTTCAAGCCCATCCGACACAGTAGCGCCTTCCTTACCTGGCCCCCAGAGCAATTGGCCAGCCCTTCTCTCGCGTTCTAGATGCCTCAGGCCCCAGCCCTCCGGCTGGGCTTCCTTAGGTGTGAATTAGGCAGTTTCTCTCTCCTGTAGTCTCTGTCTGTGGCAGTTTGCCTCCTGCTCACTTTGGTGCCTGATGTCTGTGGTATTGAAACTGAGGTAGAAAAACTTCCATTCTGACCAACTGATAGATTACACTGTTGGATTAAAGCTAGGCAAAAATGAATTTTTAACAATCATATTTCCTGCATTTAAAAAAATATCTCAGCCACCGTTTTACCAAGTCCGATGTTATTTAAGATTCTTGCTTGTTCATACCAATGCGAAGCTCAGTCATACCAAGATGCTGAGAGTGTAATTTTTCTCCAATCCTTGGCAATTTTTTAGCCAGAGATCACTTTTCATGGTATAACTGGTACAGTCATTTCCAAGTCATCCCTGAGATTTGCAGAGCTAAGTACAGTGACTTACATTTTTGCATTTTTTAATCTAAATGGAGGAGAAATCCTTTAGGAAACAATTTCTGAGGAACAAAAGCAATTTTCAAGTGGCCAGTCTGAATCACCCCCAGTGCCAAACTACTTTGTGTAGATTCATTTACCAGTGGAATGTCTAATATAAATTGTGGTGTGTTCATAAAAGTCATGCTTATAGAAATGTTTTAATTAAAGAGAAAAGAATGTGTATCTCTGGGTATTCTTTTGTGGTGTTTTTTACATATTCCACTTTTAAAAAGAGAATGTATATTACTTTGATAATCAGAATATGTTATCTACGTATGTGTATGTTTACATACAACACACACATATGAAAAGAGAGTGAGGATAGAAAATGCAAATGGTGTTTACAGTACTATACAGTAGAAATGTGATGCTAAATGCACATTTTTAAGTTTTCTAGTAGCTACATTAAAAAAATGAAAAGAAACAGAAAAATTTAATTTCAGTAATACATTCTATTTAACCCAATGCATCCAAAATATTATCATTTTACCATGTAATCAATATGAAAAGTATGAATGAAATATTTACATTCTTTTTATATTAAATCTTTGAAATCTGGTGTACATATTATACTTAAAGCACATCTGGATTTAGACTAGCCACATTTCAAGTACTCAGGAGCCTCAGTGATGATCTCCTTATAAAAGATAAATATTAGAGGTCTTATTAGGCCTTGTTGATTGAACGTGGATTTGTTCTTATGTGCTTGATCTAAATTCTGGGAAAATGCAAAATTTCACAGAAAAAAAACCTCAGTTATTTGAGTAGAGCATTCTTGTATTTTTCACCCTACAAAAGTTATATTTTTAAACAGAATCTTCCATTCCCTTTAATGATTTGTTAGATCCCAAAGCAGTGTCTAGATAAGCAATAAATTGCATTTCCAAAGCACGAGTAAACCCTAACGGAGAATAGATCAGTTCACGTCATCATCCGAAGCATAGAGACCACTGCTCTCCAATATTTATTGGTACTTATCTCTTGAGGCAACACCTTCAAATCAATAGTTCTTTTCTATTTTTAATGTCCTTCTGCCACTAATCCATTCTTATGTCCATTTTTCTTACTCAACCAAGATTCGTGCAGGGATCTGAGTGTTTTTATAGGGCTTTTTCCCCTCGGTAGAAGCTGATTGTATTTCATTTGGAGTGTGTTAAGTCACATCAGCATTTAAAGGTTGGCAGTGTACCTCGTTTTTAGACAAAAGGGTGGTAATTCTCAGGTCTGCTGAATTAAAAATAAAACTTGAGCCTTATGTGTCTTTTTTTACTGTGGTATAAAGAACATATAACATTAAATTTATCATCTTAACCATTTTTTAAGTGTACAGGTCAGCAGTGTTATGATATTCAAATGATTGTGCAATGTCATGTGCCTTTGTGAACCTTTTTGCAACCTCTCACCCTATGTAGACAGGCCCATTTGTTGTCTCAAGCCTCAGAGATTGTTGGATCGAGAATTTAGAATTAGGTCATGGGCTCATAGAGAACCAGGGAGGCATAACTCTGTCCGACACCCTGTGTAATGGAGGCAGACAAGCCATCCTGTCTCATCATCATGAGGTTATATAATAGGATGCGTGGTGTTTTCTACATTACTGCTTGAATTTCAGAACACTCTGTGCGAGGGTCAAGACGGTCACTTGGGTCCCTAATGTTTCTCTTGTGACACTGGCAGCTTGCACCCTCTTGCTTTTAGCCATCAGTAGATGTAAGACTCATTTGCTGATGACAAAGCCAGAATATACACACCTAGCTTCAAAAACTCAGATCTTTCAGTTAAATCAAATGACAGTACCTCCTGTTCAGAGGGACCCGACAAACCTTTCTTAGGCAGTTGTTCAGAAATATGCATCTTAATTAATAGGCTCCCACTTTAAACAGTGTTGGATCGTGACTCTCCTAAAAAGTGATTTTCACTGCTACACAACTTACTGGCCAGCGAAGTCATAGTTGTTCCTATTTTTGACATGCCAGTGATCAAATGACACATATTTAAGTGTATGAATTGTTGACTGCAGCTGCTGACCTCAATTTAGCACTTTCAGGAAGTTATTTCTCAACTTTCTAGAGATACTTTTATTTTTTATCAAGTTTTTATTTTGAAAAATTTTCAGCCTAATGGAAAAGTTGCTAGGCTAGCATCAAGAACCCCTGAATGGCCTGTACCTAGCCAGATCTGCCAAATCATTAATATTAACATTTTGCCACATTGCTTTCTCTCTCACTAGAGATATATTTTTTAATTGAAGTGAAATTTACATAACATGATTCATTTTTAAAGTGAACAATTCAGTGGTATTTAATACATTCACGATGTTGTGTAATCACCTCTACCTAGTTTCCAAACATTTTCATGATCCCAAAATAGAACTCTGTATCGATTACGCTGTCACTCCCCATTTGCCCTCCCCCAGCCCCTGGTAACCACCAATCTGCTTTTGGTGTCTATGTTTTTGCCTATTCTGGACATTTCATATGAATGGAATCATACAACGTGTGGACTTTTGTGTCTGGCTTCTTAGCATACTGTTCTCGAGGCTCATTCACAAGGCAGCGTGTGTCAGTAGATTGACCAGAGACACCTTTAATTGAGGTTGTAAACTGAGTATGGGGGAGCATTGCATTACCTGCGTTTCCCTGGCTCCCACTGCACCTCACAGACAGGCTGGAAAGGATCTTGTAGTCTGTTAAATTCCTCAGTTCCTTTTTAGTCAAGCACATTTTTGGGAAAAGTTTATAGTTAATAGTTTAAAATGGCCACAAAGAATCAAAGATATCCACACTAAATAGCTATATCACCCTGGATATGTCTCTTAATCTCTTGCCGCGGTTTCTATATCTACAGAATGACCAGACTGGATTCAAGCCCTAAGAGCCATTGTAATGAAAATTGTATGATTCGATTCCCCAGACAGCGCAGCTTATACCTTTCTGAAATCTATTATTCCAAACAGCTACTTTCCCTCTGCGGTTTATTAGAGCAAAATTGATATTGATGAGCCACTGGGCATATGACCCTGGAGGTTACAAACTGTAGTGTGGGTGAGTTTACAATTCGATTGCAGCTAAGAGACAGATGGGTACATGACAACAGGGATATTCATAACCAGAGGACAAATCCTGTTAGGAGAGATTAAATATTCAACGTTGAACCACAGACATGCCCTGTAGGGAAATTGGTAACAATGCCAACAAGAAATATCAGCCCACCCTCACTCTTCACGTATCACTGCCCTCTTTGATTTCACCAGTTGTTTGCAGGTCAAATGGCTACGGAATGCTTCTGGAAAGCAAGGGACACTTGAAGATTAAAGGATACCTACCTGCACACCAGACAGAACATTCTCTCTTGAATTTCTTTTGAGTGTTGCATTTATTTTTATTGGTTCCCACACTTTATTATGAAACTTAAAAACTGAAAGAATTTATAGTGAACACCCACATACCCACCACCTAGATTCTACTACCTTCAACATTTTACTATACTTGCTTTATCACATATTTATCCATCCTGCTATCTTATTTTTTAAGCATTTCAAAGTAAACTATGGACATCAGTAGGCACATTATTAACTACAGTTTGATATTTGTTTACTGATTTTTCTTTGGTAAAATTTATATACAATGTAATACACAAATCTTACAATGTTCATTCATTAAGTTTTGACAAATGCATACACTTGGGTAATCCAAACTCCTAACAAGGTAGTGAACATTGCATTTATTTCTTATTTTTTTCTATAAATATATTGTTTTTAAAAATAAAATAGCATGATTAGTCTTAAACTGTAACACTGAATCACCTGCCCCTTCCTCCTAATCCCATTTTCTGCTTCCCAAAGGCCACTACTTACAAATCTTTTATATGTTTCTCTTGGGAATCTTTTTATATATTTTTGTATAGAATGTTATTACTGCTATTTCTTAAGTTTTCAATTGTAGAATTAGCTATTATCTACTATGAAAAAATAGGATTTAGCTATCTCAAACAATTCCCTAAGCATATTCTTTTTCTTCTCCCACCCCTAATATATTTATAATATAGTTTTTGGTTAAATCGAGATTCAGTGTTTATATTATTTAAACTAGGCAAATATTGTTCATAGCAGACAGTAGATACTGATTGCATTTTACATCCTAACATTGGATTTTCCCAGAGTTACTAATCACCCATTTTTTATTTGCTTTTTATTAATAAATATATGTCTCACCAATTCATCTGTAAACTCTCTAAGAAAACTTCAAAATTCCTTTCAATGTGGTTAAACCCATTAGATAATGCATCAGTACCATTTTCCCTTGGAGGCATCATTGCAATCTATATCATCTGTTCACTCCTGTGTTGGATTCCCTATTTCTACATCCCACATTTTCCTCACAGTTTCTTTCCTCCTTTTGCTGGAACACATCCTGCAGTAGTTTCTTGAGATGGTAAACTTTGGGAGGCAAACTTTATGAGATCTTGCCTATCTAGAAGTATGTTTATTCTACCATCACATTTGATTGATCATTTGTCTGGCTATAGCATTCTAGCTTGGACATCACTTTCCCTCAGAAATTTGAAGATGACGTCCCACTGTCTTCTGGCTTTCAGTATTGCTATCTGAGGCCATTCTGTTTTCTAATACTTTTGTGTGTACTTTTGGAACATTCTCTGTCCTAATGTTCTGAAATTTTATGTTTGTATGCCTTGGCATGCCCATTTAATCTACTCACATCCTTTGTTCCTGGGAGCTATTTTTTTCTTTTTTTGAGACAGATTCTTGGTCTGTCACCCTGGGCAGAGTGCAGTGGCATCATTGTAGCTCACTGCAACCTCCAACATCTGGGCTCAAGCAATTCTCCTGCCTCGGCAGTGCTAGGATTATAAACTTGAGCTACTGTGCCCGCCCTATTCCTGGGAGCTATTCTTATTTTCTCTGTTCTCTTTTTCTGTAACTCTTATTAGTTAAGTGTTTGACTTCTGATTTGAGCCTCCAAGTTTATCTTTTTTCTCCTATAAAATGTGTTTTATTAAATATTGAAGAGATTAAAAATTATCTTTATAAAATGTGTATAAGTTAAAAGAGTAACAATGCAAACTCTCAGTACCACCATTTTAACAAGAGCATCACTGATGAATTTCACCTCCATGTGAACTTTCCAGACCCGATTATCTTCCTTCCCATCTTTAAGGTAACCACTACCTTGAATTTTGTGTTTACAGTGCACCTTTCTTTGTAGTTTGGTCACATGCTTCTGTATCTCTAAAGAACATATTGTTTAGTTTTTAATATTTTTCAATTTGATATTAATGGAATCACACTGTATGATTTCTGAGACTTGCTTTTTTCATTTTATGTTGAATGCCTGAGACTCACCCATGGTGTCATATAAAGCAGGAGTTTGTTAATTTTCACTGTATTTACACATAAGCCATAATTTATTTATGCATTCTTATATTGATGACCATTTGGGCTTTTTTCAATTTCTTACTAAAAACATTGCTCCTAAATGTCTTACTAAAAACATTGAATATTCACCAACAAGTTTCCTAGTTCTAGCTAGTTGTACCTAGAAATGGTATTGCTAGATAATGGGATGAGTGCATCTTGGAATTTACTAGATAATACCAAATCGTTTCTCAAACTGCTTATACCCAGAAGAGTTCCAATTGCTTCATATCCTTGCCAATACTTAATTTCATCACCGTTTTAATTATTGTTACAGGTACGTGAAGTAATAGCATAGTATGTTTTTTATTTGCACTTCTCTAATTATAAATGAGGTCAAGCAATCCTTTAATGTTTATTGGAAATTTATAAAATCTGTATTTCTTTTTCTGTTCAAGTCTTTTGGCCACTTTTTTAAAAATTAGCTTGCTTGTCTTTTTTCTTACCTATACCCAGGAGTTCTTTATATGTTTTGAATACTAAACTTTTTTCTGTTACTTATGTTGCAAATCTCTTCTCCTAGTTCAAGGCCTTTCTTTTTGTGTTATTTTAAGGTTTCTTTTATTGAACAGAGGATCTTACTGTAGTTTGGATCTTTTTAAAGAACTTCTGTTGTATTCTGAAGTCATACAGATATTTAGATACATTAGATATATCTTCCATATTAGGTATCTTCCATATTTAGGTATTGCCTTTTGCATTTAAGTTTTTAATTCATCCAGAATTTATACAATTTTTTTCCCATATGGAAAACCATCTGGACCTAGTGTGTATTCTTTCTGGGAAAACTTATCTAATGATTAAACTGATTTAATGGTTATGAGGCTATTGGCTTTTCTATTTCTTCTTGAATCAGGTTTGGTAAATTACATATTTGTAGGATTTTTGTCCTTTTCATCTACATTTCAAAATTTATTACCTGAAAGTAGTTTATAATATCCTTTTGTTACTTTATAAAACCCCACGGCATCTGTGGTTACATTCCTAATATGGTTCATTCTTGTCATGTTTCTTCCTTATGATTAATCTTGTTATATGGTTGTCTATTTTGTTTTTTCAAAGAACTAAATTTTGGCTTTGTCAACATTCTCTATTTTATGTTTTTCACTTCATTATTTTTGCTATTATATTTATTTCTTCCTTTTACCTTCTGTGGGTTTATTCTGTTCTTTTCTCACTACTTAAGTTGGATACTTAGCTCCTTATTTTACAAATGAGTTCTACTGAATAATCAAGGAACTAATAATTCTAGTCACACACAAACTATTCTAGATTATAGAAGTAGAGGGAACATTCACCAATCCATTTTATGAGGTTGGCATAACCTTGATACTAAAACTTGACAGACAGAATGTAAGAGAATGTGACAAAGGAAAATTATAGGCCTAGTTCTCTTACAAATATGTAGGTGCAAAAATCCTAACCAAAATCTAGCAATATATAAAAATGACAAAAATAACCAAGATAAGTTTTCCTCAGCAATACAGGGTTTAATTGATTAGAAAATCAATTAATATAATTTTCCATAGTACCAAAATAAATTAGAAGAAGGGGCATATAGTTATCTCTACAGATGCAGAAAAATATTAATATTTGTTGAGGACATTATCCATTAATTATAAAAATTCTTGGCAAGTTAAGAATAGAAGGAAATTTCCTTTGCCTGATATAGAGTATCTTCAAAAGTGGCTGCTATAACTTTTCAATACTGTACTGCATATCCTAACCAGTGCAGTAAGGAAAGAGAGAGAAATGAAAGGTCTTATACCTTTTAGATTAGACAGAAACAAAAATTTATTGTTCACAGATAATGTTATGGTCTGCACAGAAAACTCAAAATGTCTAGAATTAATGAGAGAATTTATCCGGTTTTCTGGTTTGCTGTATGTCAAAAAAAAAAATCAACCTACAAAAAGCAATTGCATTTATATACAATAGTAACCAACAGAAAATGTAAAAGAAGACAATTATAGTTTCTTAAAGTACAACATACTATAAAATAAACATTACAAAAAATGTGTCAGGCTTTTGATGAGAAAGTAAAAATTCTGCATTGTACATAAGCAATAGGAAGTCTAAATAATCAAGGAGAAATAACCATGTTTATGGAGACGTAAATTCAATATTTTGAACATATTGACATATAGGTCAATGCAATGACAATAAAAGTCTCAAAAGACGTTTTTTGTGGAACTTGAAAAGCTGACTAAAATAGGTGTTGATGATCAGAGAAGCAAGAATAGAACTAATTTTGCCATTATCAAGAACTATTTGAAACCTATAGTAATTAAGATAGTATGGTATATACACTGATGAGAAAAGAAATCTTTGTAGAGGAAGAACCACTCCAAGGACCTTTTCACCTGCTCAGTACTGTCACACGAGCAAGAAATACATTTCCATTGTATTTCAGCCATTTCATATTTTTGAATCTCTTTTTTAAAGCAGTTAGTATCTTCTAATACAACTTTTATTGCTTTAGTGGTCATCCTATAAATTTTGATACACAAAAAGTAGCATCAATATTTAAGATCTTTACCTTCCTGTTAAAAAATAGAAGAACTGTAGAGAACTTTGACCTTAATCACTATCTGACTTACACATTACTGCTATTGGATATCATGGTTCTATTTTTTTAACCCTATAAGATATTGCTTTTGAACTTAATGATATTTTAGATTACCCTCATATTTACTACTTTATTTGCTCATTTTCTCTTCTTATATCACAAACCTCCCATCTGAGGTCACATTTTTTCTGTCCACAGTATATTCTGTATAAGTTCTTTTATAGGGAACTCTGTTGGTGTCAAATTCTCAATATAGTAAGTCCTCACTTAACATCACCAATAAGTTCTTAGAAACTGCGGCTTTGAGTGAAACAATATTTAATGAAACCAATTTCTTCTTCTCATCAATGTTATAACGAAATGACATTGAACAAACATTATTCAGGCACTTGCTATATGTCATTTCGCTTAAAGTTACATTTTCCAAGAACCTATTAATGACATTAACTGAGGACTTGCTGTATTTGGAAATTTCTTTATTTTGCCTGCAGTCTTTTTTGTTGGTGTCAGGGAGTGTAATTAGCCACAGTTTTAAAAATTTACAGAAAATCAAATGCAATAAAATCAGGATAAAGCGAGACCTTGATTTATACATCCTCCAGGAACAAAGGTCCTGTAAGCAGAGTGAAGTGGAGGCTTGTCAGAGAGCTCTTTTAATAATACCTCAGCACAAGGCAGGCATCAGGTAGGGAGGAGACACGATATCACCCTTCAGATCCCTCCAAGACAAGCCGGTGTGGCTGAGAGCAAGATTGCACTGTGCTGAATCGGGGGACCTGGTCGGCCAGGAGCAGGAAAGAACTGTCCAGGTCATGGGTGTGAGCAAACCTGGAAGGGAAAAAGAAATGGAGTTTCCTAGGGGCCAGGCTTCTAGGCACTGAGCCACTGCTGACAAGAGCTGAGGGGTGAAGTCTAGAGACTGAGACATCATTGTCAATCTCCTGGATCTGGCTTCTTGCCTTATCATCTTATGCTGCTGCTGCCACCTAGCTTTAACCAGATATCACCCAGATATAATGTCCTGTTGGTCTGAAGAAAGCTGGTTACAGCAAACTGGCTGAAACCAGTAGAAATCAGTCTAAAACAGTGGAAACCAGTCCAAACTGCCTGGAACCAGTCTGAACTGGCTGGAGCCAATTGAAACCAGCCTACACAGGTTGAAATTGACTGAAACAAGTCCAAATCAGTGTGAACTGGCTGAAACCAGTCACAGCTGTATGAAAACAGTCCGAACCAGTCCGAACCAGCCAAAACTGTTAAAAAATCAGGTGAAACTGGCCGAAACCAGTTGAAACTGGCTGCAACTAGTCAAAACTGGCTAAAACCAGTCTAAACCTCTCCTAACCAGTCTAAACCTGCCAAAACTTGCTGAAACCAGTCAAAAAATAGGTGAAACTAATTTTAATATATTTCATGTTATTTAAATAACATTTATTTAATTTTAAGAATAGATTTTATTTAAAATATATTTCAATAGATTTTAATTCTAATGATATATATTTAAAATAGTTTCCTTGTATACTGAGATAGTATTTTAACATATGAGCAAGCAAGATTTTTATTAATGAGATGTCTTAAAATTCCATGTGTGCTTTATACTTATGGCACATCTCAGTTTGAAATAGTCATATTTAAAGTACTCATAAGGTACAAATGGCTGGTGGCTATGGTTTTGGATAGTACAGCTCTAGGGGAAGGCCCTAGAAACCTATATCAAAAGCATCCCAGGTGATTTTTATCGAGTAAGTTTGGCAAATGCTTCATGTGTTTTTGATCCATGTTTATGGCCTCATAGGTAGACGTGTAATGTTGGAGTAGAAGGGGCCTGACAGGTCGCAATTTTCCATTTTTATTCTTTCCACATTTGTGTGTATTCTTCGGACCATCTGAATTATGGGAAAAAGCTGTCAGAGTGATCTCTTACCAATCTGGTGTGCCTACCCCCTGTCACAATCCACACTTGATTGTGAGGCAATAAAATACTAAAAACTATCACTACTGAATACCTACTCTGTGCCAGGCACAGTAGTATACAGTGCTTGGCACATAGTAGGCACTCACATGTTATATTTAAACCCTCACAATGAACCTGTAAATATTATGGCCATATTAAGGGAGAGAGGAGTGGGAACATGTCCCCCTCAACCCTCTACTATTGACATGGTGTTTGGTTCTCCCAGCCAGAATAGCAAGGATGGAAAAAGTCATCTGCCCTTTGCCTGTGCCCTAACCATATACCCATCCTTAACTCCAGAGTCTCAAGCTCTGGTGATGGGATTCCCAGGTTCTCAGTTCAAATCACAGCTGGGGAAGATTCCTCACACACAAATCTGCCTTTAATTGGATTTGGAAAGTGCATCAGCTGGAGGAAAACAGCGAGGTTGCCATGCCTTTGTATTTGGTTTGGCAAACATCTAGGAGGCATTTCAAGTGTTTGGGGTTGGTATATTCTAGAACCTACTCATTCATTTGAAATCGAGCAAGTATTTTCAGGAAAATGACATTGTTGTGTTCTGATTCATCCACATAGAACTCAGGAAAATGTGTGCGTTGGGTAGGGGAGGAGGTGGTTGGTGAAAGATTTAAAATTGATATACTGTGTTCAGAATAAGCAAGGCTCTTCCACTCCAAAGAAGAACAGGAAGCTTAGAGCAAATACAAGTTAAAATCTGCAAGTGATCACTGAAGTTAGCCTTACAAGAGAAAGGAAATCAAGACCAGCATGCAGAGGAGTGAGTAGCAAAAGTGGTGGCAACTGAACTGGCAACTGCCTTTGTCTTTGGGACAAGGAGAATGGGCTGACCACAGGGATGGCCTCTGGGACAAACCAGCATCAGCTCACCCAGCTTGTTAGACATGCAAATTCTTAGCCCTCCTGCAGACCTAGCAAATCAGATACTCTGGGGTCGGGGTCAGGCAATCTATGGTTTAACCAGCCCTCCAGGCGATTCTGATGCATGCTCAAGTGTGAGACCTGTTGCTTTTGGACAGTACGGTAGTTATCACCTACTGGTACATTAGACTTGCACCATGGGGTTTGTTTGTTTGTTGTTTGTTTTGGAGAGCAGTGGCATCATTGTAGCTCACTGCAGCCTTGGACTCCTGGGCTCAAGGGATCTTCCTGCCTCAGCCTCCCGAGTAGCTGGGACTACAGGTGCACACCACCACGCCTGGCTAATTTTTCTAGTTGTAGTAGAAATGGGGTCTCACTCTTGCTCAGGCTGGTCTCAAGCGATTAAACTCCTGGCCTCAAGCAGTCCTTCCAGAGTGTTAGGATTACAGCGTGAGCCACCACCACACCAAGCCCGTGGGGGCTTTTTTGAAAAAAAGTCAGTACCTGAGCTCCATGTTGGAGACATGCTGATTTAATTGGTCTAGCATGGGGGTCTGGGCAGGTGTACATTTTAAAAACTCCCCAGGTGATTCTAATGAGCAGCCAAGACCGAGAAGCACCACTTTAGGGAATGGGGTCCCCAGCCGGGCGCAGCCCTGCCCTCACCATCTGAGTGAACTCAGATACTTCACGTGTCTGCGCCCAGCTCTTTTCTCTCTCAAAAGGCGCTGGGAAGCCAGTCATTTTAAATGATCCCAAGAGCATGATCCAGCTCTAACAAGCTTGGTGAACGCCAGAGGGTAGTGACCCCAAAGCTTCCTCCTAAGTCCCTGGCTTGTGCTAGTAAATGGGGAGTAGTGTCCCTAAAGGGTGGGGTCCAAGGCAACCCCCACCCCAGCATCCAGGAAGAAAAGGGCTGGCCGCTGCAAACTGACATCCCCAAGGAGTTTATGTAACCTGTTGAGCTTGCAGAGATGACCATCAGGAAAGCCCTTGGTATGTTATCATGCCAAATGATGAATCGGTGGGAGGAATTTCTTCTTTTTCTCAGAGCTGTTGATAGGGCACTTAGGAAAGGTTTCCAGAAAAAGTCTTATTATTGCTGGGGAAGGCTTCGCCTCGCTACTCAGAGCATGGCCCATGGATGGGCAGCATCAGCATTACCCAGAGCTTGCTACACGTGCAGAATCTCAGGTTCCATCCCAGACCTATGAATCAGCATCCGTGTTTTATCAGGATCCTCGGGTGAGCATATGTACGTTAGAGTTTGAGAAGTGCTACAGAGCATGAAGCTATGACACTGTTTAGATGTGGGCCTGTTAAGGACTGAATTCTCTCTGCCCAAAACTTATATGTTGAAGCCCTAACCTCCAATACCTCAGAAGATGACTATTTGGAGATAGGGCCTTTGCAGAGGTGATTAAGGTGAAATGAGATCATTAGGGTGGGTCCTAATCCAGTATGACTGGAATCCCTCTAAGAAGAGGAAGACACAGCAGGGCTGCACGTGCACAGAGAAAAGACCATGTGAGGGTACAGTGAGAAGGTGGCCGTCTGCAAGCCAAGGAGAGGCCTCGGGAGAAACCAAACCTGCTACATCTTGATCTTGGATATTCAACCTGCAGAACTATGAGCAAGTAAGTTTCTGTTGTTTAAGCTACCCCGTCTGTGGTATTTTGTTATGGCAGCCCTAGGACACTAATATAGGATCTCTGCTAGAATCTTACTCCATGAGATTATGTTCAGTGATGAACAATATTGGTTTAGGGGAAAAGATGAACCCCGTTTATTTGGTATAATTAATCTAGAGGCATGTTCACAGAATACCTCTCAGAGTAATTAAAGGGTGTTCTGTTCATCTTTTTAAAGAAATGGTATGAAATGCCAAGGCATATCCCTCTTCTAAATTAGGCCTTCGAGAACCCTGGAAAACTGCATAAGGTTTCCAGTACTTATTTTCTTTTCTCTGTGCTAAACTCTGTAGCACATTTTGCTGTGCGGCTAGTATTCCTTTTAATCTCAAGACTCTGCATTCTCAAACACTGTTTTCATAAATGGGGTTAATGCCTCCTCAGGGAGGAAGGGAAGAGTCAGAACTATTTGCTCACCAAACGCTAGGTTATCTGGAATTACAGAGGTAGAAAACATACACACTACATAGCAGCAAACAGAGATTGTTTACCTGCAACTAAAGCCCACCCAGCTGAAATGTTCTCTTGGTGAAAGGCTGTAAAAGTAAGGGCCCCCAACCCAGGTGTAACAAACTTGTTAAATTATGTCCCATTCATACAACAGAACACTATTCAGCTGTGAAAAATGACACACTCTGTATGTCTTAGATGGAACAGCCTACTAGAGGAAAAAAGCAAGGTGATTTTTGTGTAAAAGGGATGTGAACTTATATACTTGTATACATATAGAGTATTTCTGGAAGGATTAACGAGTGGTTACGTCTGAGGAGAGAGTTTAGGGGTCTAGGATAGAAGGAAGAGTTACTTTTAATCATATACACTTGTGATCTGTTTGCACACGTTACGTTGTATATACGTTATGTTTTTAAATCTTAATTTATTTATTTGAAAATAAGTAAAAATTTGAAAGGTTAGTCCAGAACTTGGAGCAAAGCACAATGCCCAAGTTCTTTCTGGAACAAAAAGAAAAAAACTTTCTTGTCCCTCAGCTTATTCTCTGTGGCACCTTCTCTGCCTTATGACACACGACCCCCAAAGTCATAATCGGTGCTACAATGACACCTGACTACTATGTCTTGCCAGCAATTTTCTCCTTTCCATTCAATTGATCTTTGACCAGTTTTTTTAAATGTCCATAGAAATTGGGGGCTCCATGATTAGAATCATTAAAAAGAAATCTAAACCCTTCATCCACCCAATAGCCCTCCCACCCCAATCCTGAGACACCATTATATTTTGTTTCTGTTTTCCCTCTCTATAATAGCATGTTTATGCATTTCTTTTTGCAAAGAGATGTCATGAAACCCCATGAGGGTTCTGAAGGCAGACCCTCAGCAGCCACAACCCCCCATAAACATGGGGCCCTAAACTTGGAAATAAGCAACAACTAAAAAAAAAAAAAAAAGAAAGAAAACCTCTAAGCCCCTGAAATAGCAGTTGTCACCAAGCCCTGTGTAAACACTCTGGACTGTGTTTTATGGTCCTCAAACCTAAGCATGCATCAGAATCACCTGAAGACTTGTCCCATGACAGCTTGCCGGGCCCTATCCTAAGAGTTTCTGATTCAGTAGGGCTGGGGCAGGGCCTAAGAATTTTTATTTCTAGAAAGTTCCCAGGTGAGGCTGCTGGTCCTGGACCAGGGACCACACTTAGAATCCAGGAGTTCTAAAGAATTACTGTAAGGCACTGACCTTCACTAAAAGGCTTGCTCTTTAAAATATATATATTCTTAAAATCTTTATTATAAAAATCATGCATATTCATTAAAGGAAATTTGGCTTAAAAATGGAAAGTAGAAAAAAAATCAGCTATATCAGCCATAGTGCCAACATCCAGAGCCAACTACTCTTGACGTTTTATTGGCTCTGTGATTCCTAATAAGCCTGCTTCTCCAAGTCCCCAGGCCACCACAGATCAGAAGCTGCTATCCCAAATGTCATGGGAGTTAGGGGAGGGCGATTAAAAATATGCCCAAAGGTGGTCTCGCTAAGTGGCAGCTAAGAGTGAAAGCAGAGAGAGGAAAATGTAAGTGGACACTGAACTACTTCCTCATGTGACAGAATTGAGCCTGTTCTTCACCTTGACCTCATCACATGTGCAGGGCATTATGGGACCTCTGAGGAAGGGCATCTGTCTCAGCCAATGAGCATGGCAGAGAAGAATGAGGACTTTCTAGAGAAGGGACCTGAGCCGTAGCTTCTTCCTAAACAGAGAGTTGGAATCAAGCAGACAAAGAGAAGGGGGAAGGTGTTCCAGGTCCAGGGGACAGCAGGAGCAAAGGCCCAGAGGCTCCTGCGCGGGAGCCTAAGCCGGGCCGTCCTTCCATCATGGCATCCCAGGGAGGTGGGGAAGATCAGAAGGAAGGTTAGAGTCGGAGGCCATGTCACAGACGGCACCTTATGCTCACTCCCCAAGCTTGGACTTTATCCTGCAAACAGTGGGAAGCCACTGGACTGTTTTCAGACAATATAACAGGAGCAGGTGCACATTTTAAACAGGCCATCCGTGAGTATGAGGAGAGATGTGGCTTTTCTAGATGTCCGGCAGTGGCAGTGGTGAGCTGTGGACATGGGGCAGTGGTAGCAGGGAAGGAGATGAGAAGGGAGGGTTCAGGAAGTACTCAGGACACAAGGTCAGCAGGGCCTGGGGACCCGCTGGGGTGGCCTCGTGTGGGAGGTGGAGTCCTGGAGTCTGGCTCTGAGGGGCAGAGGGAAATGGAAGCCCGAGTTCGTTCCGTGGGGAAAAAGATATGCTCATGGCAAGCTGGAGGTTTGAGGTGTTATCCCACTGGGTGAAATCACTGTCCATATTCTCTGTTAAAGGAAACAATATATGTCACACTTTAGAATGATTTCATTCTTTTTAATATAAGGGTTAAAATGAAAGATTTGGGCACCCAAAGGAACTAGCTTCAATTTTCTAGAAAATTATGGGATGTGAATAACCTCATTCCCTGAGGCGGATAAGTGAGGAATTGCTGTGATGTCAATGTGCCTTCACACGCAGTGAATTACATTAATCAAGCAGCTGATCCATCAACAGTTTATAAGAGTCTTTGGGACTCAGAAGTTGTTTACTTCACGCATCCGAATCTCTACAGAGCTGTTTTGGAGAAGCTTTGGCCTTAGCTCAGCTTTTCAATGACTGGTCCGGGGGCAGAGGTGAATGTAATCATCTTCTTAGAACACAAGAGGATTTCCTAGAAAAAGAGCAGCAAGGAACACCATGAACAGCATTGCCTCATGCTCTTGGGATGATCTTTTCACCACCCAGCTCATTTGAGAAAAGAAACCAACGTGCACGTCCGGAAAGGGAAGAGGGTCGGAAAGGCACAATTACCAGGGCCTCATAGTGCTGTCGCTGGTTGGGGCCACTTCACAAGTTCACCACAAACCATGGTGGAAAAGAAAATGGGGTCTCCATAGTTCCAGTTGCGATATTATGGGATGAGCTGGTTAGCATTCTCATCAGTGCCTTCTACATTTGGTAACTATAGAGAGAGTTGTTGGAGGAGCTAATCTACCTATTAAAGGATTCCCTTAAAGCGGGTCTTGCCCCTGGGTGCACGTTGGAATCACTTGGGGAGCTTTCAAAAGGTCCAATGCCTGGGCCTCACCCCCAGAAAGTCTGCTCTTGTTGATCTATGGCGTGGCCCAGGCATCAGGATTCTTTAAATCTCCCCAGGTGATTTTAATGTACGACCAAGGGTGAGAAGCAATGCATTCAAGCCAACTGCTGGCACTTTACAAAATTTTTCACAGTAGAAAGTTTTAATATTCACTTGGCAGAAAGTATGTAACTGAGTTTACAAGATCAAAAAATATTTGAGTTAAGGCAAAAAGCAAGAAAAAAGAAACACCCCCTTTTTGCTCAAAGAGTCACAGCTGTGCTGAGCCTGTTAGACAATTGGACAGCTGGGCCACTGACTCCCAGTGTGAACCCCAAAGCTGACATGACAGGACGTGCACCCAGCACGTGTAAGCTCACCACTTGTGCTTTTCTCTGCTGAGCTAAAAATTGAACTCAATTTCAAAAAGTGGGAGTCTGTATAGTTGTCACTAGCATGTATCAAGAACTTAGCAAGTGCTTGGCCCTATTCTAAATGCTCGATGTAATATTTGCTAATTTATTTAATTCTCCACGCTATCCCATTTCACAGATGAGGGTGTGGAGGCACGGAGAGGGTCAGTAAGCTGGCCAAGCTAAGAAATGGAAGAGCCGAGATTTGAACCCGGGGTGCTGGAGCTTGCACTTTTAACCCCACACGGTACAGCCTTCACAGCAGAAACCCGAAACGAGAATGGGGAGAGGGAGAACTGGATGTATGCATCGTGGGGATTTTGGCAAGCACCATATGGGCATGGTGGCGGGTACAGGAATGAGCCAGACGTTTGCCTCAGGAGCTCACAGGCTTGTAAGAAAGGTTGAGGCAGACACAAAGGACACCACCAAAAAGTAGAACAAGTGCCCTAAGGGAAGCATAAATGAATGCGAATGAGGGCCCAGAGGAGGAGAGATTGTTTTTTTTTTGTTTTATTTTGTTTTTCAAATCTGGAAAGCTCCCAGGAGGATGCAGTGTCGGAATAATTCCTTCTGACTGTGGCACAGGGGGAGGTGGAAGGAGGCTGGGCCTTGTTCCAGGGGGCGTAGCTGGGTCCCTCGCCCTCACTGCGATGGAACCCAGCATGCTCTCACACATGCCCAGTGAGCCAGGTGGAGCTGTGGAGGGAGAATTTCCAGATGGGAAAGTCAGGTGGCCCTGTCCCCCAGCCCTGAATTTACCTCTCCCTCGCGGGTTTGTCACGGTCATACCTGCTGCTGCCCCTTGCCCAGCCCCACCTGTGCACCTGCTTCCCTCCCCCATCAAAAGTGCAGCCAAGCAGGGAGAAAAGCCTCTTTCTTTCCTGCTTTTGGCAAGTTGGGGCAGCTGTCACTTTGAAAAACTTTGATAAATCTTAAGGAAGAAGAAAGGGAAAATAGTGTATGTTTAATATTATGTGAGTATGGCTATAGTCAAATTTCTGAATACAAGGTTTCCGATCCCATGTCCCAATAGAAGGAACTATACGGGCCACAAAATCTCCATATCGTTAAATAATAACCCACTCTAGACCAAAGTGCTAGTATAATCTCATATGTACCATCTCTAGTTTCTTTCCCTTAGGGCTCCCCTGCTTGAGTTGCAACAGCAATTGGCTATTAATCCGTTCTTCCATCCCTCCATCCTCCTCCTTCCTACCCACCCATTCACCCAGCATAAACTTATTGAACACCTACTATGTGATGACCACTATGGTAAAAATTAAATGGTCAATATCTTTCTGCGCCTCTCACCGTCAAGAATAAATCTGATCCTACCCTACTGTGTTAGATTGGATGCTTGTTCTCAATTCTTCACTCCTTTTTCTGCCAATAGAATGGAAGAAGTATACTTCCCTGTCCCCATTGACTTTGGCTTGGCCATGTGACTTGCTTTGGCCAACGAAATGTTAGCATATGTGCCATAAGTGAAGGCTTTCAATGTTCTAGATCGGCTGTCCCCAACATTTTTGGCCCCAGGGACTGGTTTAGTGGAAGATAATTTTTCCATGAACTGGGATGGAGGGGGAGGGGGAGCGATGGGGAGTGGCTATAAATACAGGTGAAGCTTCACTCGCTCACCTGCCACTCACCTCCTGCTGTGTGGCCCATTCCTAACAAGCCACGGACTGATACCAGTCCATGGTCCGGGGGTTGGGGACTCTGCAGTTCTAGATGTTTGGCTTGTGCTTTTGTACTTATCCTTCACAAGAACATACCCTATGTAGCTGTTGCTCCCAGAATGAAGAAATACGAAAGTAGACATGACTCAGTCTACAATCCAGAGGCAAGCCCAGCAAAACCATAGCTAACCTACAGACCTCTGAACAAGAAAAACAGATGTTTTCATAGTAAGCCATTGAGAATTGGGGGCTGCTTGTTATTAACACATAGCACTTTCTGGCAATAGCTAACACACCAGATAAGGACTAGACCAACCAAACAAGAGAGTCCCTCCATGTAACCCCACATCATTTTCTTTTCTTTTTAACTGCTAAAATTCTAAGCTTTTTGGCATGCATGTCCCAATTCCAGGGTCCTCCTCCCTGCTCCACTTTGCAGTTTGAGAGCTACAGCTGATGGGAAGAGCTGTGGCAGTCAACCCCTTCCAGAGCTCAGCTATTGACTACCAGGAGTATCCCTTATCCTATGGGGAGAAGTGGCCTTACCAAAGTTCATTATCACCAAGACTAAATCACACATATAATAATTGGAAGCCATACTGAATGGTACTAGTAAGGCCTATCGCTCATGCAAAATAAAAATTTTGTGCTTAATTTTTCATGAGATGGGGAAACCCTTGAAGGCGTTTGAGTATAACAGCAATATGATGCAACAGTGACATGTGACTGAGGTACTCAGCAGAGGGATTAAGAAAATGGGCTTTGGAGTCAGAGATCTGGATACCTGCCTGATATTTGTCACTTACCAGCTGGGTGACTTGGGGAAGGCTACTAAATGCCCCTGAGTTGGTTTCATCTGTAAATGAGGGATAACATGCAGGGATTAAATGGGTATTGTATATAAGGTGCCTAGTACAGTATCTGGCATATAGTAGGTGCTAGCACAGGGGAGTGCGCTATTAAGATGATTTAGGAACATAACTCCACAGCAGCATAGGACATAGTAGGGGAAAGGGAGGCCAAAATAACACACTGAGGGGGTACTGTGTGCCAGGCAGTGTTTTGAGTAATTTACATTTATTAACAAATCTCACGACAACCCTCCAAGGTAGGTACTATTATCCCCATTATATAGGGGAGGAAACTGAAGGACAAAAATATAAACTTTTTTGAGGCCACATAGCTGGTACACTGTAGATTAAGAATTTGAACACAGGCAGGCTGGCTCCAGAGCCCTGGGTCTTAATCCCCATGTGTACTGCCTCTGAGCAGAGAGGCTTTTTAGAAGGGTGGATAGGGAGTTCATATGTGCCAAGAAGCAGACTTGACTAATCTCGTCCCCAAGGGCAGGCAAAGGAGGAAACCAATAAAAGGAGTAATGCAGAGGTATAATCTACTGAGCTCATTTGGTAACCAACTGCAAGTAGTGGGTGTTGTAGGAAGAGGCAGAGCTTACTCTACTATGTTTGATTTTTGCAAATTATGAAAAGATAAATTCTCAGTAAATTGTATGTTCTAAGAAATTACATCATGTCCCAAGAAGTTATCATGAGATATTTGAGAAACTTGAAGCATCTCTACGGTGGGTGGAGAATCAACCCAATCTTGGACTGCTGTTATTGAACTAT
Organism: Indri indri; assembly: GCA_004363605.1. Taxonomy (NCBI): domain Eukaryota; kingdom Metazoa; phylum Chordata; class Mammalia; order Primates; family Indriidae; genus Indri; species Indri indri. Next base: position 57,522 of record RJWJ010004555.1, read on the forward strand.
GAGGCGACAAGCGAACTTCTACTTGCCCTATTTTCCAACCCAGAGATTCCACTTATTCTATGTTATGCCAAAGCCATCCCCATCAGAAGGGCCTCTGTGTCCAAGTCTCAAGTAAATGAAAATTATCAAAATGCACATCCAATTCTGATGTTGAATGACTGCCTGAAAGTCAATCACAACTCTCCACACTTTCCAAAGAATGACTCCCTCACATGTGCTCCCCCCCAACTCTTCTCTTTTCCTTTGGTGAGTTCAATAGACTGTCCTTATATTATGGATTCAAACTTATTTACTTTAAAATTTTTGTTTATTACATAGAGAAACATGTTTTCCTTGTTTAATTGATATATTTTTCTATTTAATACTTTGAAACGTTATCAGGGTCTAAGCATCCTACAACTTCAAGAATGCATTCTTTCACAATTTCTACATCACTGAATGGCTTCCCTTTTCCCCCAAGTATTTACACTACTTTATAAGTTGCTTCAGTGGCATTATTTCCAGACCTTATGGCTGCTTGAAAGAATTGTCTTTGATTTTGCTTTTCATCTTTTAATTTCTGCAATACAACCTTTCATGCCTCTCCCTCTAATTTAAAATATTTGTGGTCCTTATGAGTGTCATAATGCTGATGAGCATTGAATTTCTTTAATGTTGATATTATAGTATCACAAAGCAAGCAAATCATCTCATCTTTAGCAGAAACAAGATAATATTGCAATTCCCAATCCTCATTGAAAAAAAATCTGTGTTCTTCCTTCAGTGTTCTCTTGGTCTTCTTTGACATCATGGGCTGTTAGCAGACACAATTAAAAAATACTGTTGAGCTGTGCAACTATTCACAAATTTCACTTCAAACAAACACAGTGCACCATTGTCAAAAGCTGATAACGGACTGGTGTACTTGACCCCCATAAACTCTCGCTAACCAGCCTCATGCAGTAGTGGTGCCAGTCATGCGGGGGAAGTTAGAACTAAATCATGAGTGTAGCAGCTGTCAATGTAGCCCTTATGGCTTACTGATGTTCTAATTGTGCCGGTCAACCTGGGAGGATTATTTCATTGAAACTTATTTTACTCTTTGGTATTTTAAATATGTTCATTTAAAAAATAAATATAAAAGACAAAAATGTATTAATAAAAATAAAAGAATTTGTTCTGTGAAATTTGGATTCAGTCAAAAGGCTGCACTTAAGGACCTAGAAGGCCACATGTTCCTCACCCCTGGTCTTACTGTTTAAGCCCCTGCTGCTCAGGTGCAGTGTGATTACCTGTAGCATCAGCATGCCTGGGAGCTTGTTAAAAATGCAGAAACGCAGCTTGCTCCAGACCTTGCGAATCAGAATCTGCATTTTTTAGCATGAGTTCCAGGTGATTCCATCAGAGTTTGAGAAGTGCAGATTTAAGCCGTTTCTGATTAGGCTTTCTGGTGTTGGCAGCTAGAAAGCAAACTGATATCCTGTCTTACAAATGAATGGCAAAGATCTTGTTTTTATATCACCACCAAGAAAAGGATGCAAGGAAAAGATGATAGTGTTTCTACTTAGGCAATTCTTTGGGACCAATTAGAAAAGTTCCCCGGCTCTTTGATCAGCTCTATTTCCAAAATCAAGAGGAAGCAACTCATAATCACATAGTGGATGTACATTTTTGTCTTCAAAGCGTAGTGAAAACAGCTTTTAACGGTCTTAAGCTCATGAAAATGCAGGTCATATACCTCTTGAATCAACATCTCCAGGTAAACAAAGAGCAAAAGGGGCAAGAAATGGAAAGAGAACAAGATACGGATAGAAGGCGGGGGGAGCTCTAAACTGTTTACTTGGTTTAGATCAAATTTCCTCGTCTCAGATTTCCTCACAAATTTAGTTACTCAAGAGTAATTGTGGTTCCCATCCAGATTGCAAACATGATAATAACACAAAATGAAAATAATTCTGTGTTGTAAGAAAAAACAAGATACTCTCACTGCATTGTTATTCCTGAAAAGACTACTCGAATTTCTTGAGGTTGCCCAAATGAGGCAATTTCATAAGTCGTTCTGTGTTTACACGGAGTTTAAGCAACTGTTACAATAGAAGAGACCACTAAGCATGATTACTTCGTGGTCTATTGGCGGACTTTTAACCAAACCAATTTCAACAATCAAAAAATTCTGTAGCCTTTTTTCTTTTTCAGGAAACTTCACTATTTTGTCTTTTGACAACAGGCTATTGAGAAATCATTTAGGTTGGTGCATATTATAAAAACAGTTATTAAGATTATTATGCATTTCTGCATTTCTGAAATCTCATTATATTGGAGTAGATAGCTTAGGAAAAATTGCGTGAGAGTTTAAAGGTTAAGCCAATGTATTGTTTAGTGATCATCCTTTTTATTTAAAAAAATTAAGGCCTTAGGTTCACAAATTTCATTGGCATTTTACCCTTGGAATCACTATCTTGACACTATGGAATCACTGGGAGAATAGATGGAGGTACGCTATTCCACGGTGTTCATAAAAGCAATCAAGTGGCATGGTACAGACCCAAAAGAGACTCCAAAAGAGAAAATGAGCCACTCGAAAACCTTGCTTTGGCCAGTTTAAACATCTGTGGGAAAGGACAGCCGAGCTAATTAGAAATAACTCCTGAACTGGATGTTTGCAGATTTCTCATTAATGAACTAAAACAGACAACCTATTCCCGATAAGTCACTTGGAAGTTCATGGCTCTAATTGTACATGCGTCTCCATAATCTTTTCCACTCCTAGCTGCCTGCTTTGCTTTCCTTTTTAGCATCTCCAGTGGGTGGAAATGTACCAGAGAAAGCAAAGGAAAAAAGTTAAGACTCATCTTTGAGTGGCTTCAAGGGTTGACTGAAAGATTTGCCTCAAGAGAGGTTGGCAAGAAATGATGTTTGTGCACTTCGTGTGGAGCTCACGTATCTGTGTTCTCCTAGACTCCCTTCTCATGGGAACGTGGCCCTATTTCTTCTGTCGGTTGCCTCTTTAATTCTCAGTATTCAGACAAAGATGAAGCCAAAGGGTTTCACATGGGATTATCAAGCACTTGTATCTACTGTACACCTGCCATGAGGTCTTATAGGTACTGCGTGAGAGACAAATGTTGGGACTTGTTTCCCTATCTATAAAAAAACCCAAAAAAATCCTTACAATCCAGCTGGGGAATGAAAACTAAATTACACTGAAGTTTTTGTTTCCTTTTTGCCCTGAAATTTTATAGCTTGGAGTAAACTTGGATTATTAAGTTGTCCCCTTGTACAGATAAACTCTTTGGGCCTCAGCTTTATTAAGAGGCTTCACTCAAGGTCTCACAGATGATAAATGACTGAACTAGCATCATGGGCTTTTGGTTCCTAGAGCAGCACTCCCTTTCTATTTCTTGGTGCCTCTCAGTGAATAATCTCCTTAAGATACTTTTTTCATGGTGCTTCCTGGATGCCAAACTCTCTTGGCTTTCCTCCTGACTGCCAGCTCTTTCTCCATCACCCTTGTTGAATTTTTTTTTCAATTCCTCAAACTGTAAATGTTGGCAGGCCCTGGGTCTCTATCCTCAGACCACTTCTCTGTTTACTCCCCTCCACTGGTGACCTCACAAGTCATAGCTTTAACTCTCATCCATTGCTGATGCATATCCCCCTTCCCTCCAGGTCTACGCATCCATCTGTCTACCTGGCATCTCTTTGGGATGCCTAAGAGGTACCTCAAGCTTAGCATGTCACCAAACTAACTTTGGCTTTTCCCCCTCAAACTTGCTCTTCCCAGAATCTTCCCCAATTCAATAAAAGGCAACTCCATTCTTCTAATTTTTCAAGCCCAGAAGCCTGGGCATTATTCTTGACTCTTCTATTTCTCTTATGCCCCATGTCCATTGCATCAGCAACTTCCGTTGGCTCTACCTTCAACAAACAGCCTGAATCTGACCACCTCTCACCGCTGCCACTGCTATCATCCTGGATCAAGCCAACATCAATTCTCAAGTAGATCATCACAATAGCTTTGTAACAGGTCGCCCATTTCCACCCTTGATCTCTTGGAGCATACCCTTAACACAGAAGCTGGAAGGATCCTGTTAACAGAAGCCAGATCATATCCCTCTTCTGGCTCAAAGCCCTCCAGTGGCTTTCCCTTCCTACTTAGATTAAAAGCCAAAGTCCTCAGAAGAGCCCACCAAAGGCCATATACCATCTACTTCCTTGTGCTCCCCCTCCCCGCTTCACCACCACCAGGACTTCATCTCCTGCTGGTCTCTCCTCGCTCACTCTGCTCCAGTACACTGACCTCCTTGCAGCTCCTCAAATATGTCAGAGATACTTCTACCTCAGGGCTTTTGTACTTGCCATTCTTTCTGCTGGGGACACCCTACCCCAGATATTTGCTCTGCTTCCTTCCCTCAGCTCCTTCATACCTCTTCTCAAATGTCATCTCAGTGAGACCTTCTTTGACTTCCACATTTAAAACTGCAAGCACTCCTCTGCCATATTGGAACTGTCTATTCTCATTACCTTTATTTTTCTTGATTGTATTTATCCCATCTGATATGCTTTAATATGCTTTACATATTTGTTTATGATATTATTAATACTTAGGTATTGCCAAATGACTATTAAAAACCCTGGAATACCATGGCTTGAAGAAAATAGATGTGAACAGTCTAGGCCAGTGGGGTATCTTTGCTCCAGTCATTCAGAGATCTGGGGTTTTTCCATTGTGTTGCTCTGCCATGTCCATGGGCACTGATCCCACCTACACAGTTGAAGCTGGGTCGCCACCAGGTCCTGGTTCCAGCTGGTGGAAAAGGAGAAGCGAACACGGAAGAAGCATAACCAATGTCTGAAAGCCCATTCTACGAAGTAATGTCAGTCTCTTCTCACATTTCATTAAGAGAGTTTAGTCACATGACCACACCTAACTAAGGGAGGCTGCGAGATGTAGTTTAGCTGAATGTCCATTTTCCAAGGAAAAAGAAAATGGATTTTTTGTGGACATCTTCAACATTTGCTATCTGTATCCATTCTGTCCCATTAGAATAAGAGCTCCATGAGGATAGGCATTTTTGTCAATCTTATTCATTTCTGTATTTGGAGCACCCAGCATAGTGCCTGGCACATTAAAAGAGCTCAATAAATATTTGTTGAATACATGAAGGAATGGTGGCTGTGGAGTGTTTCCTCCTGGGATTAATGACAAACATATCTCCCCTAGGACAACCTGGCATTGACTTTTTTGACTAGATCACCTGAGAGCTCATTAGACTCCTCCATTTATGGAAATTGGCACTGAGTCTTCCCTTTTACTGAATCTTGGTAGGGGAACAGTTGCAAATTCTACGTCCACTAGTGTAATACAAAAGCAGCCCCTATATATTGAAACATTACCTTGGCCATGGGTAAAGGAACATATTCCCAGGCAACGGGGTAGAGGGTAGGGGGAGACTCTGGTTTAGTAAGGGGGTCCCAGAATTATGTCCTGCAGTGATTCAAGATGGCAGGAGTCAGAATTAGTTTATTTAATCAATAAAAAACCTGTTGATTGAAATCCATATCTGTTCCATGTTTCCTAATAAGTTTTTATTAGAACTATAGTTCCCTGCCCCTACCTATGGGGAATATTTGCTCTGCTAATTAACCAGAATTAAAAGAATTCAAAGAGCCTGGGCAGTGGCCTGAGAAAGACTCTGATGGTCTGGGAACTTGAGTTCCTGTCTCTCCCACCCTCTTGCTTCGCCTGGCAGACACAACCCTTCCTCAACTCATCCCCTGCCCAGGTAGAGCATACTCACACAATGGTTTTCCCCCAGATGTTCAAAATATAGCTTTTTAAAACTTACAGAATCCAAAGCGCCTTGTAACTGGCTTATAGGGCCAGTCGTATTTTACCAAAAGTTTCCTAGTGCAAACAGACGCCTCTGATGTAAGGGTTGGCTCTGCTGGGCTCCAGGAGCGGAAGAGAGGAAATAACCATGAAGCCCGGGAACAGAAAAAAAAAGTTTCCTTCCTTCAGGAGAAAAAAATATCCCAACACCATTTTCAACTTAAACTAAGCAATGGAATAAAACGTTCCATTTTGTGTGAATTTTGTGTATTAACAGTCTGTATTTATCTAAAGTTCGTGTTAACATAATCAATGGGTGTTGTTCTGGTGATTAATTCAGAACCCAAACAATTAAGCTCCGAGGTTAGCTAAAGTCACTTGAAACAAATAATCGTGAGGTGTTTGGGTTTTTATTTTTGTTTTGCTTTTCACACCTCAAAGTGTGAAGATGAAACTCCGAACCCTCCAAGTGATTTTCATGAATGTAGCCAAGATTGAGGTATCATCCCATTTACTTTGCAGAGAATATGTTGCTAAGTCACAATATATCGATGAGCTCTGGGGCAGAATCCATTTTGGTAAGGAGAGCAATTGCTGCAAAGCCAATTTGCTTTGGAAGTTAGGCTGAAATACTTATCTATGGTTCTGAAGCCTTCCCCCCAAACCCAGGTCTTTTAGAAAATGGTAAATGCCTCAGAACTCTTTAAAGATACTGACATTTCAATTTGTATGCTTCCCTTGTTGGATATTCTGGGGAACTGACCAAAAATATTAGGAAGGAGCAGTGAATAAATGGAAAGAGATTCAAGACAGGGCTTTTAAAAGAAAGGAGAAATTATACACCCCCCCCAAACCATTGTCTGTGATTAATGTGTGGTTCCATCCACTTCCGAATGATTACTTTTTGGCCCATTTTTACATTATAGTTGGTTATCTAATATCTATTATTTTTAATTTTTCAGATTTTTGAGAAGACTTATATTCATGCATGAAAATATTGTTTCTTTTGCCTTCTCCTTACATTTGAATTTCCTGAAACAGCCCTGGGTAACACTCCCCAGTTTGGGGGAGCTGAAGGCAGAACCTCCTTACACAGATCTATGTAAAAGCATTTGACATTGGTTCCTTATTTAGTTAGGAATTTAAGATTATTCTAAAGAAAAAAATTCAACCAATTCTGTTGAATTTCTGTTGTATTTCTCTCCCCTTCCCCAAAACAATTCCTGTTTCTGAGTTTCCTGTTCCCACTTCAGTTTAAATTTTGGATGGCAAAGGCTGTATGTTAGCCATTGTTAGAAAGTCTAAGTCCCCAATTTCCAAAGAACACCTGAAAGTTGAACCATGAGGAAAAAAAAAGCATGAATCATGAAATGTCCAGAATGGGCAAATCTATAGAGATAAAGTAGATTAGTGGTGGCCTGGAGCCCGGGATAAGGGGGGAGGGTTTCTTTTGGAGGAATGAAAATGTTCTAAAATCAGATTGTGGTGACGGTTGCACAACTGTGAATATACTAAAGACCATTGAATTGCATGAATGGGTGAACTGGATATGAATTATATCTTAAAGCTGCTTTTTTTCTAAAAATGAACACTGACTAGTTTAAGCTTCAAGCAAGTGTCAGAGACACTCTCCTATAAACCCCCCACACACATGCATGTGCCGTTCCTGCCCCCAACCACCTTACCAACTCCATCCCCAGCCCCGTAAAGCAGGGCAGACCTAGGCTGGCCCAAACGGAAAGAACAGGCTCTTTTCAGCAAGAGAGACTGAAAATCAAAAAAAGGAAATTTTTCTGGAGATGGGACTCTAAAATAAATAACTAAACATTTAAAAAAGGAAATTGAGTCATTATTACTTCCATTTGTGAGAAAAATCATTGTTTTCCAGCGTTACCACACACATTATTCAAACGCTGAAAGCAAGTCTGTCACTTCCCTCAGAAACATGGGTGATACACAAAGTCCCACCTCGTAGGTCCTTGTTCACACCTCTTCTTGAGCGAGAGGCAGTGTGTCATGTAGCTTTAGGAGTGAGCTATTCAAAATGTTAGAAATATGTTTCAAGTTTTATGAGAGAAGTTAATGTGTGAGTGAAGAGCAGTTCTACAAAGACTGCACAGAACTTCCTGGGTACAAAACGAAGAAAGTCAAGAAGAAAGCAGAAGGTATTCTCAATATTTGATGTGCATAGAACTTAGAGGAAGGTACAGTTGCCACATCCCCATCCCCACCTTCTTTGCCCCTTTGGTGGCGAGGAAGGGTAGCTGGTCTTTGGGATACGGAGGGTTTGTTTCTGTGGGTCAGTGAGGGGAGACTGGTGTTTAGGATGACGTGGATGCATGTTAATTCCATATTTGCCGCTTTCATTGAAGCCCACCTCGGGGAGGCAATGACAATCATAGACCACTCGATATTCAAGGGCAAGATATCTTTTAAACAATTTTGTTGAGACATGGAATATTAAGTGAAATCAACCAAGCACAGAAAGATAAATCTGAATGTTCTCACTCATATATGGGAGCTAAATATTAAAACAATTGATTTCACAGAGAGAGTAGAATGATGGTTATCAGAGGCTGGGAAGGGTAGCAGGGAGAGGGAGATAAAGTGGGGATGGTTAATGAGTGCAAAAATATAGCTGGATAGTTAGATAGAATGAACAATATTTGATAGCACAACAAAGCGACTACAGTCAACAATAATTTATGGTATACTTTAACTGCAAGAGTGGAATTGCAATGTTCCTAACAAATGATAAATTTTTTTTGTCGAACACTGGACATTTGATAAGGAATTAATGTTAAGCATTTATAAGAAGTGATACTGCTATTATGATTGTCTTTTTAAGAAAGAGTCCTTTTTGAGATACCTACTGGAATATTTATGAATAAAACAATGTTATAGTTGAGATTTGCTTCAAAACATTTAGGCGAGGAGGAAGTAGGTGGGTGTAGAGGATGAAACAAGATTATTGGACACGAGGAGTTAAAGGGTGTATCGAGTGAAGGATGCAAGGGAGGTTGTTATACTTTTCTGTCTACTTTTATAAATGTTTGACATTTTTCATAATAAAAAGCTTAAGCATTTTAAGAAAACAGTGTTTTAAAAGCATTCAGAACAAAAGTTGGGACCCATGGCCAAAGATGCTAAAAAGGGGCTTAATAGAAATGAAACACTTTGCAAAATAATCTACAATATTAGTTACAATAAAAGAACTATTGCCAAATGTGAATGGAAATGCCACTCCCTAATCAAATTCAAGTGGATGACAATATTCCAGCAGTGTCTACCGCTGTCACCCATTTCAGAAGGGAGTTGACCCAAATAGGAAGTGGCACAGCCGGGCCCGACTGGGAGTAGCTGTCTGACAGGGCAGGGCACGCTGGCCCCATGGCCTCTTGGACTGCACACGCTGCCCTGCCAATCCCACGAGTTCCCCAGCTGAGAGGAGGAAGGAGGGACTTAATAATGGAAAAACAACATTTTTTTAAAAAGCTAGAAATTATTCTATTGTGGGCTTTTTTTTTTTTTTTTGAGGGGAGGGATAGGAATTCTAGTTCTTATTTGCCTCAACAACATAAATATCCCCAGTCATAGAATTTCTTATTCCTTCACACTCATGCAGTTTGGCTGGTACATAGAATGACACACACTGAAATTTCAACTAGCATGATACTCATCAGGGCCTTCTATTAACCAGGATTTTGCTACACTCTCTGTTCAAGAGAAAATTGAGACTAATAACCAAAAAAAAAAAAAAAAAAAAAAAAACCACAATGGAAGGATTTGTTTTTCTCAAAAAAATTCTACATAATTTGTACGTTGAATTTGCATCCATTGTTATAGTATTATAACTGCACTCTAGATCAGGAGTCAGCACACTGTTTCTGTAAAGAGCCAGATATTAACAGCAAGTATTTTAGGCTTTGCAGGACCAATGGTCTCAGCTGCAGGTATTCAACTATGCCATTGTAGCAGCCATGGATGATATATGAACAAATGGGCATGACTCTGTTCCAATAAAACTTTATTTATAAAAATAGGCAGCAGGCCATGGTTTGCTGACCCCTGATAATAAGCTTTATCAACAAAGGGACTGTATTAGTTTACTATCACTTTTGTTAACAAATTACCACAAATGTAGTGGCTTAAAATAACACAAATTTATTATCTTACAGTTCTGGAGGTCAGAAATTTGAAATGGGTCTTTCTGGGTTAAAATCAAGGTGTTAGGAGGGCTGCGTTTCTTCTGGAAGCTCCAGGGGAGAATCCCTTTCCCTGCTTTTTCCAACTTCTATGGGCTGCCAGCACTCCTTGGCTTATGGCCCCTTCTTCCATCTTCATAGCTGGCTATAGCTGTCAGAATCTTTCTCACATTGCATCACTCTGACCTTTTCTGACTCTCTGTCTTCCACATTTAAGGACTCATATGAGACCATTGGGCCCACCTGGATAATCTAGAATAATCTTGCTATTTTTTAGTGAGCTGATTAGCAACCTTAATTCCCCTCTCCATGTAACATAGTATACTCACAGGTTCCAAGGATTAGAACAGGGGCATCTTTGGAAAGGCCATTATTCCATCTACCTCAGGGCCTAATGGGAAATAATCTATTGACTAATCACACTCTGGTTAGGTTTTGCTCATTCTTGAGAGTTGGCTCATGTCATTGGCAAAGATGAGGGTACATCAGCAGTGGAAGAATAATACTTCCAGTTTTAAAAGCAAGACAATGAGTTCACTGTGATACAGAGAACTGTGTGTTCATCAGTAGATATCATAGTACGCTGGGGAAGTAGCATGGGACACAATCGAGGGCGTGGGCCCTAGAGGACAGTGATTCACATCTCTGCCCCAGCACTTAGGGGACTTTGAATCAATTACTTTCTTCATGGCATCAATTTCCTCATGCATCAGACGGGAATAACAGCACCTACCTTGCAGGGTATTGTACATATTAAATGAGATAATGCATGGGAAGCAATTAACCCTGCCCCTGCCTACCGTTAATGCTGTTTCTGCAGAACTGTGGGATCCTACTGAGTTGAATCATATCCCTTTGAACACAATAGCCACATGGAGAAAGCATGCTATCGCCTAATTTCCCTGCAAGGCAAATTTTGGTTCTACCCCCACTTACAGTACCCCCAATTATAATTGGGTCCTAATTATGAAGTCTAAAGCAACATTTAAATGGCCTCAAAATAGTGCTATATATGAGCACCTAGTTAATAAAAACCTTCTGGGAATGATAATACCTCAAAATATTGACTCTTAAATTACTCTGGCAGATCATTCACTGGGGACACTGCTGAGGGCTTGCCAAGAACAGCACTTGTCATATGGTAAAAATAGATGTCAGAAAGCCATTCAATAAATGCAGCAGCTTTTATAGTCTCAAGAAATGGTATTAAGTTGCTTTAGCCAGGGTATGAAATAAAGCTTGTTCAAATATAAAAGCAGAATTATTTTTCTCATTTTTGAGAGTCAATCAGATGTTTTCAATAAGCAAATTTTCAACTATTTGGTGCATCATACATGTCATTCTGCCAGTAAAGTATTCTTAAATATCTCCTTGGCATCTCTTATTTTTGCTTTAGCGTTTTATGGAATCTAAAAAAAAAAAGGGCCAAAATTAGTTGCCCAAGGCCACCACGAAAGCCAATGGCAAACTGGTGAAAGAAATCCTAAACCCCATTTTGATGCCCCAACCACTAACATACTCATCTGTAATATTAAATGAAAACAAATCGTTCCCTCATAGAGAACTTCCATAATCTCAGGAGAAATATTGACATATCACATGTGAGTCATTTTTCTGTGGCCTGTCTGAATATCAAATTCTGACATCTTCCAAGCTGCTCCAGATTCTCACCTATTTTGTATTTATCTAGACGAGCATCCTGGGTAAAAAGATTATTGTCAAATGCATGCTAATTTTGACATTCAGGTGATTTTTCATGGCAGTTCATATGGAAAGGAATTCTTTTCTTTGAAGAAAATTATTCCGACTGCTAATAGCTTTCTCCTTCCCCATCATCTCCAGGGCTTCCCATGTTTTTTGAATTCTCCACTTCAGAGTAAATCCTTAAAGGGAAGCTGACTCATGTGCCCCATGATTAACTATAACTTCTTTTCCTTTCTCTCTCTAGATCCTTTCCACAATGTGAATGTTTCCCGTGGTGGCTAGCCAAGGTTCCTCCGCCAGTCAAACTCAGCGCAAGATGACCACTTTTTCTAGTAAGTGGAAAGGTCTTTGAAAGCAGCTTTGAGATCGCCAGTGAACTTAGAGACAGGCTACCATCTAATTGTACCTTTAAAAATCTGATTCTGAGAGCACTAACATTAGGAAAAAGTACAAACGGGTGAAGTAGTTGTTGAGTACTTCGTCAACCTGTTTAGGTCTGCATCAGTGGAATTTGGTGATTTGCTTATCAAACTAGATTTATAAAATATAACCAGAAATTATCTTACGTCCAAGAAATGTATCTAATGTAACCAGATTCCAAATTTAAGCCCTTGGAAGAAGTGGCCACACTCACGAAGGAAGGCAATTTCAATGCTGTGAATATTCAAGAGTGTATTCGTTTTTCATATTGTTCGCTGTTGTTTCATAGCAATATCTTATTGTTTCTTTTAGCTGACATGTGTTTAGAAGTATGCTTCTCTCAAGAAAACCCCATATTTTTAAAATAATAACACCCATTGGTATAAGAACACAAAATGAGTCCCAGACACTTCTGGTGAGAAGTCACAGCCTTTCTGCTATTAGGCAATAATGTATCTAGAGCCTCAAAAAGACGTATCACCTTTAATCCAAAAATTCTAATTCTTGAAATTTATTCTAATGAAAATCATCAGCAAGGCACAGGAAAATGTATACTTTTTGTGTAGAGGCTCATCACAGCATTGTTTATAATATCAAAAAAACTAAAAACTCATCTAAAAACAGAGACTCAAATTATATAAATTATATATCCATATTATAGGATATATCTAGCAATTAAAAATTATGTTTTAAAAGGATTTAGTAGAAAGACTTAAGATACAGTATTGAGTTAAAGAATAAATTACATGCAACATGTACAGTATGATTCCAGTATATGTATACCTTTATGTGTAGTGTGTGTGTATAAAAGAGAAAAAAGAATGCAAGGGTATATCCCCAGTATATCCAATATAGTGATAATGATTATCTCAGAGTTGCTGTACTTTTCATCCTCTCTACAATGAAGATATCTTAATTTTTAAGATCATAATACATGTTGGTGTTTTTATTTCAGAAATGGGCTTTCGTAAGAAACAATCTTTGTTTCCAGGCTAGTTTCTTTTGTTGACCATTTATCACCTTAAGTATTTACAGAGTGTCTAGTCCTAAGTAGCTGGACTGGCCAGATGCCAGGTTGCTGACAGTGTTTGAGGACACTGGTACATTAGGAGACGGGGGCAGCAGCAGCCAAGGGAGGGACTAAAGGGGCAGGGGAGACAAGAGGATCAAAAGAGAAGTGGCAGTTGTGACGCAGAGATGGATGGTGTCTTTTCTCTGGATAACACAGTCATGCATGGCCCAGAGGATGCCTGAAGGCAGGACGAGGGGGGCCAGGCCAGGGTGTCAGGCCAGACCTAGCCACTGTATTGTGATGGGCACTGCCAGGTCAGCCCCAGCCCCAGGTATGGCCTTCCGGTAATGTGGTCAGGGTTTCAGTGTGGTGTCATGGAGGAACCCATGTGGCAGGTGTCTGGCTGGAAGGAGGGCCCATCCCCTGGGCTGGAGTCAGCCACGGGCCCAGAGGTGGGCTCGTATCATAGAATGATCGAGATATGAGATGAGGATATGGAGGCTGAGGCTCCAGCCCCCACGACCACAGGGAATGGGGGAGTGGGTCTTGGGAGCAGGTAGAAGCCCATTTACCAGAACAGGGACATAAAGTTGAGGCTAAACTAGCAGCAATGGTGAATTGATGCTGAGTCCCAGAAAGCTAGGCTATATTTCTTTAAATCTCCCTGCCAATGTCAGAACTGGCAGGGACAACCAGCTAGTTTAATAAAGAAGAGGGACAATTGACCCTAGTTGTGGGAAAACAAGGCAGGATATAGCACGTGAGCACTGAAGTGGAGTCGGAGAGTTCTGTCCGAATTGTGCCTGTTGCAGTTTACAATCGATAAGACGAGTTCATGGACATCGTCCATGTGACAAAAACAGGAGGCCCTTGACAATGTGAACCTTAGCCATTCCTGCCCACATCCCTTTACATTGTCCCTACTAAAGATACAAGCACACATCAATGCATCTTGGTGATTATCAACAATGTGTCAAAAATAAAAGGTCGCTCCATATACATTTTATCATTGTTTTGCCAAAAAAAGGAGAAACCTGTATAGGTTGGAAATTTTAGTATTGCTATGCCAATGCCTTTACTAAAAACTCATAAGCACAATTTCTAACTCATAAATTTCAATGAAAATGTCCTACTATACAAAAGATTCTAGCTAATCTATTTTTATAAAGATTCTTTGATATTTAAATATTGTGCTGGAATATAAGGTTGAATTTTACAATATTTTTCTCCTTCTGATCTAAACGTTGGAGATGTTACAACTTTACTGGAAACAAAGAAATACCTTTTGATGATAGCCCACATGTGATTGGTTTTCCCGAAAGTACGATTTCTACTCCAGTAGACCCTTATTTCCATGGCTTAGCGCAAGAGCAATGATTCTGAACTTTGGCTTCCCATTAGAATTGTTTGGGAGCTTTTATGATTCCCAGAGCCCATACAGCAGACAAATGAATCAGAATCTCTGGGGTTGAAACCCAGGCATCAGGATTTTTTTAAGGTCCCAAGACAATTTAAATATGTGGTCAAAGTGATCATATTAATTTATTGCCCAAACCAGGACACCACTAAGAGTGAAAGGCATAGCTATTACTGATTACTTGAGGGCAGTAGAGTACGCCAGTGAAGTCCTGGCTATACTGAGATATATGCTCACTCTAGTTTTGGCTGTCAGCTTATGTCACTCTGTTCCTTAAAATTTACAAAGGCTTATATGAAACCTCTACACCCCTTGGGAAATCTCAGTGTTTCTGCAATCTCTTGAGAATATTTTTAATTACCTCTAGTTCTAATTTCTAACTTTAGTCAAATTATCATTCTCCGCTTGGCCTCTTGGAGCTTTTTTCTCATCTCCACCCTGAGAATGACCCAAACAGGAGACCTAGGCCCTTCTCCTTGTTCTCCGCCCCACTTCCCAAATTAAATCCCCTGAGACTTCTGGATGTGGCTAGATCTAGTTAAGGAAGATCATACTTAAACCACTGTATAAGAGATCATTTAAAATGTAATATTCAATTTCCTTGTTCCTGAAAAGTCCCTCAGCCATTTCTACTGCCCAGGACTTCAGTCTCTATCCTATTTATTGACTCTTCCTCTTGTTTCTATTTCATTTTCTCATACTCCTGAGTTCTTGTTCCTTATGCAGGGCAATTTACCATCTCTTCAGTGCTTCCTTCTAACCTGTGGCTTCGGGACTTCCCTGTCCATTCAGAGCAGCTTATCAAAGGCCTTTCTCAAACAAAGACAGTTCCTTTTTTTAGAGAAACTCAAATACCAGCTGGAAAACGTAATATTTTTACTCCCTCCATTGCACATGGACTTAGATATCCTTTGTGTCAAAACCCACTAGAGATCTGCTAGGCTTAAATCAAAACTAAGTGTTGCAAGGTATTGGCCAGCCTGTAGAGCAATTGGAATTCTCATAGCTGCTAGTGGAAGCATAGAAAGATGCAACCCCTTTGGAAAACTGTCTTGCAGTTTCAGTAAAATTTCACACACATCTATCTTGTGATTCATCTATTCTACTAACTAGGTATTTATTCAAGAGAAATAAAAATATGTCCCCAGAAAGATTTGTGCAAGAATGATCATAGAAGCCTCATTCATATTAGTCCTAAACTGTAAACATCAATTATGTCCATTTCTTATTTATTCAATATTTATAAATAAGGCTAAAAAGGTGATTTTTTATTAAGAAAATTATATACAAAATATGTTGTAAATAGAAACAGATTCCTTCTCACTACTTCACAGCCACTGGGGGGAAAAAATCCAAAAACTATTAGCAAATCAATTTCTGCTCTTATGGAACTTTTATTTTAGCTTCACTTTTCTATTATGTTTTTATGTTTTCATGGACTAAACTTCTTGAAATGAATAATAACAATCATCATGATATCTGACAATAATTGAGTGCCTATTATGTACCAGGTCCTATGCCGAGTTAAATTATCTTTTTTAAACTTCAGAATAACCTTGTATTATCAATAATACCTCAATAAAGCTGGAAAAAACATAAAAAAAACAGAATGGATAAACAAATTGAGGTACATCCATACAATTAAATACTAATCACATCCATAACTTAGATGAATCTTACATTATACTGAGTGAAACAAACTGGACACAAGAATACATATTGTATAATACTAGGTGTATGAAATCCTAGAATAGAGAAAACTAATCTATGGTGTTAGAAGTAAGAAAGTGAGATGAAAGAGAGTTTCTATATCTGGTGCTGGGTGGTGGTTACAGGGGTGAATACAAATGAAAAAAACTCATTTAACTGCATACTTACAAACCATGCACTTTATTCTGTGTAGATTGTATCTCATGTTTTTAATCAGAAAAAAGAACCCCCTCAAATATAACCTGCTAGCACATGTTTGGACCTTAAAGTGTGTAAAGACTCATATCCTTAGGGGGAAAGGTAGGAAGTAAAACCTGGATCCTGCTACATATCATGTTCTATGAGAGACACTTAACATAGAAGAATTAGACCTCCCCAAGAAATACTAGGCAATCCTAGGAACAAAATGCAATTCTTTGTCATTTCTTATCAGGCTCTTTCAAAGAGTAAGCATTTCAGGCATTTTAATGGCAAATGGAACTTTTAAGGAATTTTCATTTCTAGGTAGACTAATAGTTTTCTCAATAGTTCACCTTGAAAATTATGGAGATATCCATCCAATATAATACAATAGTAAACAAAGTATTTCTGCATAAATGCTTGATGAATTTTGTGTCAACAAGATTATTAAACCAGTTGAAGGGCTTAAATTAGGATTGAAATCCTAAATTTACATATGATAATGATAAGTGTTCCACCAACTCAAAAGCACACTAAACAAAATAATAAATTATCCTTGGAACCACAACAAATCTCTTTAATAGAATTTTATTTCAAGAGCACAACAATCCAGGAAAATTCCAGATGTTCATTTTATAAAGCCAAAATGAAGACTAGAACAAGAATAATCTATAAAACAGAACTTGCTATTTGGGGGAGAAAAGTGAAGTGTTCAGAAAAGAGAAAATGGATTTAAGTTTTCTATTATTGTAGTCTATGTCTTCCTGTAGATCTGTTAATATTTATATATTTAGGTGCTCTGATATTGGGTGCATATATATTTACAATTGCTATACCCTCTTGCTGAATTGATCCCTTTGTCATTATATAATGACCTTCTTTGTCACTCTTTACAATTTTTGACTTCAAGTCCATTTTATCTGATATAAGTATAGCTACTCCTGCTCTTTTTCAGTTTCCATTTATATGAAGTATCTTTTTCCATCCCTTCCTTTTCAGTCTATGTGTGTCTTTACAGGTAAAATGAGTCTGTCATAGAGAGCATATAGTTGGGTTTTGGTTTTGGATTTTTTTTAATCCATT